>CM022761.1:19944114-20006614 GCA_012411365.1 Ameiurus melas | reverse complement strand
TTGAAACCTAACCCCTAAATACTAAACAAGATTCACAACCAATATTTCTCCTTTACTGGAACGAAGGGGCCCAAACCTTTTGACAGTTGGAGGTTATTATAAAAGCAAAAGGGTACTAAATCTACAGGGTGTCCCAAAAGTTTCCATACATAGGGGAAATTAACAGTTTTTAGCTAAATGTGTTCCAAAATTTGTCATACTTAATTTAAACTTTTTTTTTTTTTTTACACAATACCTTTGACAAAAGAGGAACATATTTAACAAAAAAAATGGCAAGCACTGTTACCAAACTTATAAACAAATTCAAACAGTCTGGAAGTGATGTGGACCATCCGAGAAGTGGTCGTCCACAAACATCTACTGACGAAGGCACAGCTGATGTGCTGGCAAACACAGTCACCTATATATGGAGACTTTTGGGACATCCTGAATAATGTGTCCACATATTTTTGGCGATACAATGTATGCTTTTGATGACTGCATTTCAATTACAATTACAGTACAGTACTGACCTCATAATAGATAAGAAACCATACATTTCTATTTACAGGGCTTAATTTAATAAATATTTTCTATACATTACTTAATGAAATTACAAAGTAAAAGTAAAAATATTTTAGGCCTTTGAATGTAAACAGAGAACCAGAGTTAATTTATCTCCCAAATAATTCTCTTTACATGCAACAAATGTTTTTAATATTAACAGTAATGTGATGTTCACATACCCACATGACCCATTGTACTCAAACTTTCCTTGGTTCAACTGCATTGCCAAATCTAAAAAAAATAAAAAGGCAGATGGTAAGAAAAAGAAAAGGCTTTGTTTGGTACAACATCACATATACATTATGAAATTCTTTTCTTTACATATCACAGCTTGTTAGGATGTTGTACCAAATACAAACATAAATAAAACTCTTGAAATCTGGTACAATGCTTTTAGAACAGTAATGTGACATGGTGTATTTGGACATAGGACATTGAGTTAAATCAAAATGTGAAACTCTTGAGCTAAAGGAAGCCAGACTTTGTGACATTTCCATTGATTTCCCAAAACCGATTACTTCCTGACTCTCAAACACAGTCTGACATATTAGGTCTCAGAAGACTGCAGTAGTACAAACAGGTTTCTGATTGCTGAGCACATTCATCTGGGCTTCAGCTACGCACTGGTCTTCTGAAGAAACTCACAAATGTGACCGCTCCAGATGTCTTGGAATGGCATAAAGGTTTCTAGAGTGAGCGCTTGTGAATAGTCAAAAGGATGGCTTCTCCACAAACCACTGTCACTGACTAGTAATGTGTGGCAGCGCAAGCACATGTTCACAATAAATTGTATATGAAAACAACACTCTAGGATCACAGGTTTGACAAAAACAATAACTGCAATATTTAAATGATGCAATAGCGGTTTTAGCTGATTAAATAGAGACATGCAAAAATGAATTGGGTATTTTCAAAATGAAATTTTTGGAAATTAACCAGACTGTTATCACTTTGCCACTATATACTCTACATATTTAACAATGTTGTGCAATCATTGTAAGCCCTAAGTATTGCAGCAGTCAGTCCCATTCTGGCACGCTGTGGAAAATAATGGAAGTGGTTTTACATCTCTGACTGTATGTGTATAGAGGGGGTTGTTACAGCAAGTTACAGCGGTGCCATTTACATTACCTGGGGTCTGGAAGTTCAGTGCTACCATCTGGCAGCCGGCATTCCAGAATATCTGAGGCATATAATTACTAGAGTCCACTCTGCCTCCTTTGGGGTAGATCCGACTCATCTGGCGCTTGTTGTAACTGTGGATCTCAGTCAGGGAAAAACATGAAGGTATTGCAAAATTGAAGTAGAATCTGTGGATTGTTTGTAGATCAAAACACTTTGAAAAATAAAGTAAATGCCACAAGGCACATTCACGAAAGGCTTGTTTTTATAGACCACAAGCAACCTCTCTTTAAATCCAAATTTCTGAACTAGAGTAGAACTTGTTTAGAAATGGTCCTTCAATTGACTGAGGCATTCTATTGTATGCTTTTCTTACACGCTTTAGAGGATAACGGGCATTTATTCTGTTATAACATTTCTCTATTCCAATGACCAAATAAAAATCATTGTGTCTTTCATTTCATCTTCAATAATTTAAAAAGCTTTAGACAGACAAACAACCCTTGAAGTAAATGAGTTGTCTCATTTATATAACAAGTGAGCACTTACTATTCACTGAGCACTGTTGCCTCTTGGCAATATGATAATATATTTCAAGGCACAAGCAAAATTCGTAAACAGTCAGATGTGTAGACTTAAATCAAAGGAAACCCAAAGGAATATTTTCTTCACAGTACACTAAACCCTATGCAGACAGCCATATTCAAGATCATCTACTGAATATTTTGATTAGTTTTATTTAAACTACCAATTTATGTTAGGACAAGAGAACTCCCTTGAGTTTTCATCATCTCCAAAGGGAACTCAAGTTTCACATAACACCAACTCATTAGTCACTCATACACAACTGTCTTTTAAGAAATAGACAATTTGAGTCTACCATAAAAGAGAACACTGAACAACAATGGTGTGCATAGCAGGGATGCAAGGAGAAACCCACCGCTCTCCAAAAATAACATTGCTGCCCATCTGCAGTTTGCTAAAGATAATCTGGATAAGCAAGAAGGCTACTGGAACAATATTTTGTACATTGATGAGACCAAAAAAAATTGTTGGTTTAAAAGAGAAAGGGTTATATTTGGAGAAAACACTGAATTCCAGTATAAGAAGCTTATCCTATCTGTGACACATGGTGATGGTAGTATCACTGTGCATATGTACATGTGATCAATAAAGACTTATTATTAGTTTGGGCATGCTTTGCTGCAGCTGGGCCAGGATGGCTTGCCATCATTGATTGAACAATGAATTCTGAATTATACCAGCAAATTCTAAAGGAAGATGTCAGGACATCTGTCCATAAACTGAATCTCAAGAGTCATACAACAAGAGAAAAACCCTAAGCACAAAATTTGTTGTACCAAAGAATGGTTAAAGAAGAATAAAGTTAATGTTTTGGAATTGCTAAGTCAAAGTCCTGACCTTGATCCAACAGAAATGTTGTGGAAGGACCTGAATCCAACAGTTCATGTGAGGAAATCCACCAACATCCGAGAGTTGGAGCTGTTCTGTACTGAGGAATGGGCTAAAATTCCTCTAAGCTGATGTGCAGGACTGGTGAACAGTTTCCAAAAATGTTTAGTTGCAGTTATTGCTGCACAATGTGGTCCACCAGATACAGAAAGCAAAGATTCATTTTCCTCAATAAATAAATGACCAAGTATAATATTTGTATCTCATTTGTTTAATTGCATTCTCTTTATCTACTTTTAGGACGTGTTAAGTCATTATGTTCATATTTATGCAGATATATAGAAAATTCTAAAGGGTTCACAAAATTTCAAACACCACTGTATTTCAAATCCATTTGATGGAACGTGCTTACTGTAAATTTACAGCAGCATTTCAACAGTATTAACCAATTGTTTTTAATACAAAACTTTACTGTTAAAACAACAGAAAATCTGTTAAATTAGATACAAATAATAGTTTTTTAACTGAACTATCAGTTAAAAAATGCAACAATTTATACTAATTAAACACCCAAATATCCTAAATAACAGTATTTTGCAGAATTTATTGCATTAAGGAAGAAGAAAAAGAAAAAAAAAAACACCTGACCTAAATTGAACAAGTGAGAGTGATCCTTTTTTCGTTATCCGTCTCAATTTGACTCTTTATTTGGTGAGTAGCAGTTGTATTTAATTATCAGTTATTCAATTAATCAATCACTGAAAAGCTCAATATGCTGCTGCCAGTTGTGTACTGTTTTTTACAGGGGAAATTTTAGTGTGAGATTAAGGATGATTAGGAAACATTCTCAAAGCTGTCTCTTGCTAAACAGAACTAAGGTGAGTTCTAAAATAAATACATCCAGCTGTCCAATGGTTGTCCAACTCTTGTGGTGTGGGGGACTGTCTATTTTGGCTTAAGAGCTTTAATTAAAAAGGGTTTTCATTATACCCTTGAATCCACAATTTCCACAAATTGCTACTCCATGATGATCATTTGAGGACAAGTTGTTGGGGGGGAAAAAAGGGCAAGGATACTTGACAAATTCAATAGCGTTGGTCCGCAAGTATCCCAATCCTACTGACTCATTGAAGGAAGACATGTTGTGGTGAATGTTCTTCTCTGCAGAAACAGATATGAACATGTACAAGTATAGATTGAGGGTACAATATTAATACTAATAGTTGTGTTAAACAAATAAAAACAATTTATTCTTAACAATATTCCTGATGAAGCTTTGCACACACCTAGACCAGCTTCATGAGGGAGCGTCAACTGGGAGGCTTCCCTTCAAATTGAAAATGAGCACTTGGCTGTTCTCCTAAGCTCTAAATGAATCTCATTGTTTTTGAAAACTATTTAATTATAGGTTTTCTGTAATACTTGTGATAAATGATAAACGTACCTGTAATAAATGTGTATATTTAACTTTACTGCATATTAACGTCACTACTTACATTTATCTTGAATGTTTAGAACATCGATTATATATTATTAACATATACTAATTTCCATGAGAAGTTATATCATTTGTTTAATGAAATCCAACTGTGTGCAATTAAAGTGTTGCGTGATCTCAATATAAATACACCTGCTCATGACAGACACCAGAGATTGTCCTAGATAAGCCACAGAGCTATCAAAACAAGTCCTTTGCCATGTTCTGTAAAAGTATCAATCAGGGTTTGGCTATAAAAAACAAATAAAAATAAATTCTAAACCCTTAAGGAGCAAAATTATTTTAAAATGTATAATTGTGCCATTCATCAAACATCAGTGAATAGGTAAAGCTGTAATTCGTCAGAGAAGTAACCAAGAGTAACTCTGAAGCTGAGATTTATATAATTATATAAAGAAATTAGCTGTTATGCCAAAAGGCATGCTTGAGACCTAGAAAATATGTGGAAAAGGTTCTCTGGTCTCAAAAGATGAAAACTGAACTTTTTGTCCTTGGCACCAAGTGCTACAGTTGGCAGAAACACTACTTATCACCCTGAGAACACCATCCGCTGTGAAGCATAGTGGTAGTAGCATAATATTCCAAGAGTACGTTTTATCAACAAAAACTAGGAAACTGGTCAGGGTTGATGGGAAAATGGATGCAGCCAAATACAGGGCAGTCCTTGAAGAAAACCTGTTCTAGTCCAGCAAGAGACCTGAGACTTGGTCGGATGTTCACCTTCTAACAGGACAATAACACAAACCATACTATCAAAACTACTCTAGAATGATTCAGAACCAAGAATCTGAATGTGTTCAGCAAACTTGCCTAAATTAATCTAAATGAATGGGCAGGAATATCAGGATCCAGATGTGCAAAGCTGACCACAAAGGAGGTAATAATGTTTTGCACCTTTAAGTGTTAGACACATTAAGTTATAATTTTAATTCCAGGTTTGAACACGACACAATGTAAATACTATATTATATTTTAATACTAATTACACAGAGAGAGAGATAGAGAGAGCGAGAGAGAGAAAACACAACATGGCATAAATTCCTACACTATAATAATTCAAAACCTTGCCTTCAGCTTCTTCAAATCCTAGGAATTTCACAGCCTGAGCATAGTTTATAATGCTGGACAGGTAGGGGTGAATATTAGTGGTTGCTGCAACATATGTGTAAGACTGGATCAAAGCTTGCTCATCAGCCACATTTGTTTCACCAGCCTGCATGGAGAGAATGGAATTTAGATACAGTAGTAAGAGGCAGAAATGAATTAAATATCAAAAATGAAACAAAAGCATGCTGATCTTTGACACAACAAGGAAAATGAAACAAGAGATACAAACAAAGTGCATTTGGCCTTCGGTGCACATCAAACCTTATAAATGTTGATATTTCAATAGACAGGCTTGAAAGCAGAGTGAGTATAGAGAGACAGGATCTTATCTGAGTGTTACCAGTTTGTTAGCATTGATAAAAGATGTTGAACTGACAGTTCCAAAGTATTATAGTAGACTATGACAATGTACCAGCAGAAAATTTTTAATTATATTGAGTACTGTTTATTGTATAGTATAACTTTGGGCATTATTTGTAAATAATAATAATAATAATAATAATAATTAAGGTGACTCGACTGAAAAATTTAAGTTGGCACAAATTGAAAAAAAAAGAAACAACTAAAACAAAACCCATATACAAAAGAAATGCAGAAAAACCTTTCTTGCCCCAAGCATATTTCCTTCACTATTATTCGTCTGGCTAATGACGAGGCTTCCACATATCCGTTCTGGGTGAGCCTCATCCGCAAGCTCTGCTACACACATAAAAAGATAACAGAAATATTTTCTCGATTAAATGAAGCCATCAAATACTATTATTCATTAGCACTACACAGGAGGCTTCTTTGTTCTCAAAGGAAACCAACAGGGAGGCTTAACATTTTAACATACCATTATATTTTAGCAAATGACATTTTAGCAAATGGTCTTACAGCATCTAGGAATGGCCACGTGTTCTTTATAATGAGAGTGTGTGTGCTATGCATTTAAACAGCTGGAGAACCAGCACTTTCCCACCAGAGCCAGGATCTTCCTCGTTCTCATCCTCTGACATAATAGTGTTCGTCTCTCCAGCTTCCATATGCTTCCTGAAGTGTTCCAGTTGCTCTACCAAACAGCAAATCATACGTATGTCATTAGAAAGATCATTGCAAAACATCAGCTAAAAAAATGCAAAAATGTTTTAGATAGCTACAATATGAATGTGCGTTAATAAATAATTGATTATTTATTACATTTATTTAGTGCATTTTTCCAACAAATAATATGCACGTACTCTTTTCAACTTCAGGTTTTAATCTTCTGTTCTTAATGAGGATTTTTCCTTTAAGATCATTCGGTGAAGGCAAAGCCTGTCCAAACACCATCTAAATGATAAAAAAAATCTTCTAAAGAAGGCCATTAAACATAATTACAAATCATCACGCTTCATTAAAACACATACTGGGAAATCTTCTAAAGGTTGCTTGAGGAGCAAATCTCCAAAAATGTCCTCACAGTATCGGGCCAACTTATACTGTTGATGCCTCCTATAAAACATGAATGAGAAAATATTTTATAAATCCAAACATAGTAAATGAATTTCAAAAGTGTGTTTCAGGTATGAATGTGGACATAAAATTATATACACAAATATCTTTATCTAAATGTAAATACATTGAGATATACACTCCCGCTTATCCTTGCAATCATCTAATCAGCCAATCATGTAGCAGAATTGTAACACAACACACACAAAAAAATTCTGCATTATGCAGGTCAAGAGATTCAGTTAATGCTCAAACATCATGTAGAAATGCAGAAAAATCTGATCTCCGTGACTTTGACCTTATGTTCATTGGCAGACAGGCTGGTTTGAGTATTTCAGAAACTGCTGATCTCCAGGGATTTTCACACACAACAGTCTCTAGAGTTTACAAAGAATGGTGGCAAAAAAACATCCAATGAGAGGCAATTCTGAGGGCAAAAACACCTTGAAGATGAGAAAGGTCAGAGCTGAAGGAAGGCTACAGTAACTCATATAACTACTCTTTACAACTGCGTTGATCAGCATCCAGGAACATGTTGAACCTTGAGACAGATGGGCTACAACAACAGAAGACTAAATTGGTTTGCATTTCTGACGCTTCAGGCTACAAGTTCACCTCAACTGGACTTTGCTCATCAACAGGCCGTTTCTGTCCGCAGAACCACGGAGATGCTTTTCTGATCTCGCTATTTTTAAGACATAAAATATATACGTACGAGCAGTGGTTCTCAAAGGAGAGAATCACAGAGTATTCGGAGGACACAAATGCAGTTTCTTTGATGGCCTGAATGACCTCCTAGAAAAAGCATTTCATATGTTTTGAATTAGAACGTAGTTCCAAAATTGACATAATCATAGTCTTTCAAAGAAGCTATGACAAGCACTCATGCAATTTTCTGTACTATTAAAAAAAAAAAGCAATATCGTAAATAATCACTTGAATACGTAGCTATTCACCTTGAAAAGCACATCTGTGCACATGGCCTTGCCATGAGTAATGATGGGCTCTTGGTCCTCTCCCTTTCCATCCCAGCAGTCCAGCTCCACACACCTGCAGTAAAAAGAGAAGCAGTTCAATAAGTGCATTGGCACCCTTTGAGGTGCAGTACCTCCCAAATGCTGACATCTGTTTAATGACTGCAACCAATTTAATAAATGATTAAATATCTAAATGCTTTCTTATAAAAGGTCTGTATCTGTTGGACTATGCACTGCAAATTTTTCATTCCATTTTACCGTTTCATATAATGGCTGATTTTATTTCAGATATAAAATGCAGACTTGGCTGTGGCAAAACAAAAAAAAACATTCTGACCCCAGAATTATTACAGGTTAAAAAGCCTCAGAGGGAAGTTGTTTACAAGTGATTACAAGTAATAGGTTTGTTTCTTTAAAGAAATCAGTTGATTTCCATTAGATTGAAGGCCTAATGTTCTCTGTAAAACAAGCCTTTCAGAATGAAGAATTACACAATCCAGTACTTATTCATGCTACTTCCAAAAGTTCCAAAAATAAATCAAAACTAATTTTGTGGATTATGTAAAATCAAATTTTTCCATTTGAATTTGTCTGTGAAATGAATCCTAGAATATTTTGAATATTTTAGTTGATAATGTACTGTAGGTATCTGACACAAAAAAAATTTTTTTTAATAAACTGAAACTTTAACATTACTCTGCTGATCTGAGTCGTGCAATGATATAAAATTAGGGCACAGAAACTGAATTTCAATGTATGTAAAGGACTGAGCAATACGACAATATAATTTAGATGTTATTATATAATAATATAAGGCTGATATTGTGACAAATTGCAATACATTACACTTTTCTATGATATTGCACCTACTGTATAGTGATGATATTTTATAAAACATTACATAAACATGAAGCAGATGGTATTGATGGTAAAATTTTAGACAAATTTTTTTACTGCAACACTACTGTTTTACTGGCTGTCAGCAAATCTATGTATTGAGATACATAATTGTGTGTCATAAAAATATATTATATATGTTATATGATATTTTTGTCACATTGCCCAGCACTAGTTTTGGAGGCAGACAGTGAATTCATATGTGATCGTGCACCTGCAGCCGGAGAGCAGGACCTGCCGGTACATCTCCACAGAAGATTTCCCTCCAAACTGCCTGCCAGTCAGATACGTGTTGTGGGAGGAGCTGATGAAGTAGTGTGAAAGTGGGTGGTCCATCTCCTGATAGAGCTCCAGTCGGTCAAGAAACACTGGTGCGTTCTCATCAGACATCAGGTACCGACAAAACCCATCACATGACATCACTCCTAAAGACCAGAGAGTTTAGTTTGTGTCTACCAAAAACGTTACTAAGATGCATGAAAATTTCAAACAAGATACAGAAATATCAAGGGAGATCTACTCAACAGTAGTCTACTGTTTAATGAGTGCTAATGAACCTCACAAGGGAAGAGATAAAAATGTTTGCTCAACCACTATCTGGAACTCAGTTATCAAGTTACACTCAATAATAGCAAAGATTAATTATTAATCTGGAAAAAAGCCTCGCATGTACTTACTGTACACGATTTACACCATCCTTTACCTTTCATTCGAAGCTTCTCGTCAGTCTCGTAGTTTTCTATGATTTGCCTTGCACGTTTGGGGTCATAAAATGGAAAAAGTATCTCATTAAGTCGAGGGTCCCGTTGGTTCTGTGTGGAAATAACAAGAGTTTCTGTTTTTACTGGAGTGGCTACAGAGATTCAGACTGGCTGTGAATATCTATAATAATGCCATTTTAAAATGGAACCACATCAATCACACCACATGAAAGATAAAATAAAAAGGTATGCTTTATATATATAGAATGTGTTTTAAAAAGTGTAAGAATGTGTCAGAGAAAATGTTCAGAAATCAGTCAACAATGTGAAAAGGGTATATTTGTGTCAGAATAGCAGGATTTATTTTTTTTATTTATTTTAAAGAAGGAAGCAAAGTGGAAGAGTTTGATTTAACAACTTATGAAAAAGGAAGCCAAGGTGGGAGCAAATTAATGTGTGAAGGCCACTTACTTCATTCAAAAAGCTGACTAACTGGTCTATGTGTAAATAATCACTCATATCTCCACAGCTGAAAAGATATCAGAGATAACATATGACACAATACTGTAAAACACAAACATCATTCCTGCTTATGAATATGAAGAAGAAAAAAAAGAAAAGAAAAAAACACCTCAGTATCCTTGCCTTAAACCCCCCCAACATTTTGTCTTACTGTTACAAGTTAATATTTAAAACTCTTCAGGCAGAGAATGTGATGTGAGTTATTGAAGATGTTTGTAATAATTAAAAGGTATTTGGTTATCTACATTGCCCCTTTGATTAATTAAAAACATATGCAAACTGTAGCCTGTTCTTTAAGTAACATGAATTGCAAATATGTTCGGACTACAGTACAGCTCATTTGAGTGGACTTTTGGCCTACTCACAGTTTCTTAAACAGTGCTTCAATGTCAGTTCTGGGGCAAATCTTCTGAGTGAGGGAGTAAAACTTGTCAAAGGTGAAAATATCAGGCTCAATTTCATCATTCTGTAAGAAAACAGCAAGAAAAAAAAAGATAGAAGCCTATATATACACACACATACATTATATATATATATACACACACACACACACACATGTCTAGTTTGGTCTGGACTAGTAAAATGGGTTAAACTGATCTAGTGATAACAGGTTTCATATTCATTAACGCTGTCTGAAAATCAGACTGAGTAGATCATGACTAAAAACCCAGCAAGTAGCATTTTCGTGAACATTCTTCCACTTCACCTTTCCACTAGGCAGACCAAGGTCTTTTAGCGCCTGGAATATAACCTTCTCAGTTTTGCCAGAAGCAAAAGTTCTTGTTATGCTGTAGAGGGGAAAAAAGTGTTATTACATCTGAAAATAACTTTGCTGGATTTTCAAATAAGCACAACTCTGGACTAATCACACTGACGCTTCTCAGTATGACCACTTCACAAGCAGCAGGACGCTCGCTACGCATGACTCATTTACTTGAAGTAGAAATCAAATTAGTCAAATAGTTGTGCGTGTGTACCTTCTCACTGGGATTTTACCGCTCACGTTGGTCAAAGATGACAGCTTCATCCAGCTACCGCAAGAACAATGTCATTAAATAACAATCCAAAATCCATGTGAGCAAATAATTAATAGTGTCCGAGTTACATGTGATAATGTTTGATACAGAGCTGAGTGTGAAATCATAACTTTAAATGCGTTGCAGTTTTATAAAATTATAATTACATCATACAATACATTTAATTCTCAAAAATTGTTTTGATGACTTAATTACTTTGTTTGCTATGTTTGCCAGTGGCAGTCTGGTACTCACTGTTTCTTGAGACAGGTCATCGGGCACACATTGTTTGCACGGGTGTTGTGGATCAGTAACCGTAAGCTGTCAGTCCACTGCTGTGAACGGAGGCAGAGTGGAAATATATGGCTAAAATTAACGTATGGCAAGAGAAAACTTTTCCAGCAAGAGCAGTGAAAATGGCAAACAAACAAATACGCAAATAAAGAACCAACCAGACATGCAGACAAATAAACACAAATAAATATTGGGAGCCAAAACTGCCACATAATTCACAGAATATCATAGTTATTATTTATTAATTGATTTACATTTTCAATATCATTTATTAGAAAGTTAGAAAATAATATATATTCCAGGCAGATGAGGTTTCCATTTCAGAGCTCCTTTTAGAGTTTTATGAGAACTATAAAACTTGTATTTATATTTCAAGGCTTGATAGCTGCTTTGATATATAATAAATGATGCCACAAACATTTCCAGACCGAGATAGTTTTTCTTGCATTCTTCCCCCATTTTCTCCATCTCATCATTCTGAATAACAGTTTCATGAGGAAGCTATTTTTACTCAAAATACCAGGAGAGAGATGATGCCTCTTATAGTGCTTAAGTGTGAGGTCTTTAAATGTACTGGTACTCCAGTCAAGTACTCTTCCTTCCTCGAAAATGATTCTCAAGTGTACCGGGGTAAACAGATTACCTCAGGATGGATTTTATGACTTTCTATGAGTGGTTAGGTTACCTTTGCAATGCTAATGGTAGGTGCCACTATGTACATGAAGCTAAGGTTAACCAAGTCGGTGCCACTGCATATGCAGATGATCCTGCCCTCCAAGTCACTCTCAGACTTCCCTGTGGTCTCGATTGTTGACAGAATTTTTGGATCCTACAATGGCAGAACACACATCATGTTGTGCTAAGGAACAACAACAAAAAAAATTACAATGCAATAAATATATGAAATTAAACATTTTTATTTAGTTCAGGGATGTCAAGCATATATCCCACAGGCCATTACGGTCCAAATGTTCTAATCTAGCCTACAAAATTCATTTACAATCTGCGCCAGCTGCCATCAGACTCCATAATGCCACTTCCCAAAGAGACTTACCTCTTGAAATGAATGAATAACAGAACAAAACTCCTTCATATTCATATACATCATAGTTCATATCTTACCACTTGCTTGCTTTGGACGTCTCCGTGAGGTTGTCTTTGGACTGTGTTTTTGCGAATATGTAGGATTTGTATATATGTGAAGAAAGTCAAACTCTGTCAATTTATTATTTGTACACAATGCCTTCCTATTTTCCCGAGGTCTTTGCTGCTGTACCACCGAAAGCACTTTAACTGAAGCGAAAGCATTGCAAAAAGAGTCTCTGTTCTCTATTCCATTACTCTCTATTCCACTAGGCACTAGGGAGCAAAATGGAGCCAGCACACACACACACACACACACACAGTCTGATCTTCACAACACATGCTTGTGGAAGTGTAGCATAGCAAGAACAAATTAGATTACTGAGGACCTGAGGACCAGTAAAAGCGTTGTTGATGCTCATCAGGCTAGAAAAGGTTATAAAACTATCTCTAAAGTATTTGGACTCCAACAACCCACAGTCAGACAGACTGTGTACAAATAGAGGAAATTTAAGACCATTGTTAACCTCTCCTGGAGTCATCAACCAACAAAGACCACTCCAAGAACAAGATGTGTAATAGTCATGAAGATCAGCATGTATGTGATTCAGCTGTAGGTCACAGGCCATAATTATAGCTGTGCTGATATTCAGTAGAACATAATTGCAAGTGTGATATTGCTTTTATATAACAGTTCTACAAACAATAAATTATTATGGAGTAGCTGACATTTCAGGCACAGTATGGTCAAATATTTTGCTCGCTCCACCAGCAAAAAAAAAAAAAAGTTCCCAAATAAACCACAGCTGGATAGAATGTTGCATGTTGCACTGCAACACACAGACTGACTGAAAGCCCATACAGTGCCTTGCGAAAGTATTCGGCCCCCTTGAACTTTTCAACCTTTTGCCACATTTCAGGCTTCAAACATAAAGATATAAAATTAATTTTTTGTGAAGAATCACCAACAAGTGGGACACAATTGTGAAGTGGAACAAAATCTATTGGATATTTGAAACTTTTTTAGCAAATAAAAAACTTAAAAGTGGTGCGTGCAAAATTATTCGGCTCCTTTACTTTCAGTGCAGCAAACTCACTCCAGAAGTTCAGCGAGGATCTCTGAATGATCCAATGTTGTCCTAAATGATTGATGGTGATAAATAGAATCCACCTGTGTGTAATCAAGTCTCTGTATAAATGCGCCTGCTCTGTGATAGTCTCAGGGTTCTGTTGAAAGCGCAGATAGCATCATGAAGACCAGGCAGGTCCACAATACTGTTGTGGAGAAATTTTGCACGCACCACTTTTCAGTTTTTTTATTTGCTAAAAAAGTTGCAAATATCCAATAGATTTCGTTCCACTTCACAATTGTGTCCCACTTGTTGGTGATTCTTCACAAAAAATTAAAATTTTATATCTTTATGTTTGAAGCCTGAAATGTGGCAAAAGGTTGAAAAGTTCAAGGGGGCCAAATACTTTCGCAAGGCACTGTAGTAAGTTTAGTAACAATGTAGTTTCAATGTAAGGAACTATTGCTAGAATTGAACACAGACAAGCGGAGTGATACAAATAGTGAAATGTACCAGTGCCGCTATACGACAGTCTGGTCCATAAGTATTGGGACAGTGGCACAGTTTCCGTAATTGTGCCTCTACATACTACCACAGTGGATTTCAAATGACACAATCAAGATGTTATTGAAGTGTAGACTTTCAGTTTTATTTCCAGGTGTTTAACAAAATATTGCATTAAATATTTAAAAATTACAGCCATTTAAAAAAAAATCCCTCCATTTTCACAGGCTCAAAAGTAATTGGACACAATTTTAATACTTGGAGGCAAATCTTTTGCAGTCAGTCACTACCTAAATTCTGGAACCCATGGACATTAAATGCAGAGTTTCCTCCCTTATGCTTTGCCAGATATGTACTGCAGCTGCTTTCAGTTGCTGCTTGTTTGTTTTTCTTTCTGCCTTTAGTTTTGTCTTCAGAAAGTGAAATGCATGCTCAGTTGGGGTGAGGTCAGGTCATTGACTCGGCTATTTAAGAACATTCTATTTCTTTGCCTTAAGTAGCTCTTGGGTTGCTTTTTGTATGTTCTTGGTCATTGTCCATCGGTACTGTGAAGCGCTGTCCTTTCAGTTTTGCAGTATTTGACAGAATCTGAGCTCTGTACACTATACTTCTATCAGCCATCATATCAATAAACACCAATAACCCAGTGCCATTGGCAGTGATAAATGCCCATGCCATAATAGTGCCTTCAACGAGGTTCAACAGATGATGTGGTATGCTTTGGATCATGAGCCCTTCTTTCCTTCTCCATACTCTTCTCTTCCCATCATTCTGGTACAAGTTATTCTTGGTTTGAATCTTGTTTCAGAACTGGGCAGGCTTTTTTAGATGTTTTCTAGCAAACTCTAATCTGGCCTTTCTGTTCTTGAGTGATACCAGTGGTTTACATCTTGAGGTAAACCATCTGTATTTACATTTATGAAGACGCCTCTTGATTGTAGACTTTGACAATGATACTTCAATATCACATCTTGTTTGCTTCATTTCATATCCATTGTGGTGGTGTACAGAGGTAAAAGCACAAAAATTGTGTCGCTGTCCAAATACTTATGGACCCAACTGCAAATGTCAGCACGCCGTTTGTCCAATTAAATTAGTGGACCACAACTAAATGTTGTATAATAGACACAAAACTCCAGTCAATTTAACATTGGACTAAGTGTAATGTGGCCCATTACTGAAAATGGGTTCGACACCACTAATTTAGATACTTCGTGCCATACCAAAACACAAACCAAAAGAAATGCGCTGAACCTTTTATTTAATCTATATTTTTCAGTGCAAAGTCAGACACATTAATGACTTTACCTTGGGTACATTTGCGTTCCGTATACTGTTGATTAAGGAGCACTCCAGAACCTGACCTTCCTATAGGTGAAATAATAAACCATATATATAAAGGGAAAGCAGAAGCAGTACACAACAGCATTACATTCACACATTAGGTGGTTCTGCATTCCAGAGAAATTACTATGAAGTACCGTATTAGTCTAACAGGAGTGCTAATACCTTTCCTTCACTTTTCCATGTGATGAAGAATGCAAAGGCATCCACTTTAAAAAAGCAGTGAGGCTCAAAGACAAATGGATCCTAGATGGGAAAAACAAATACAGAACAGAAACACTATTCAGACACTAAAGGGCAACTAATACATGTAATTAATCTATATATGGTGTTCTAAATGAAACAAATACTACAAAATACTGAAGGAACAGTACATCAGTAAAAAAATAAATATGAACAATTATACAGTGAACAAACAGCAGACAGTAAAGATTTTAAATCAAATGAACTGATAACTTAGAAATAACTTCTTAATTTGTTTCTGCTTACGTTTGACCATATTTGTCAAAATGTCCTCCAACAGCTTTAAATGACAACCTTCAGCAGTTTAATCGCTGCATTCTAAACCTTTTGACTGAAAAATCAGTCTGAAAATAAAGACAGCACCATTTCGAAGATAAAATTCTCTCTGCATGTATCTATCCTTCTCTGCAACCTTAATATTCTACTCACCAGACAAGAGCTTCCTGAAAATCTTAAAACCTGAACAAAAATTTTTCTAACCCCTCCAAGGAGGAAGAACCATGCTTACAAGTGTACAGGTCTTTGTCATAGACAACATTTTCTTCAATATCTTCATTAACATCTATTAACAGCCATGTTTTGTCTTTCTGTTTTATCAGTAATTGTTCCGATGTTTGAATTAACTAATATAAAAGACAGGGTATGCAATTTGTAAGTGATTTAGCTCATTATTTGATATAAAAGCTACTGCTGTTAAAAAAAATCACTGACCTGAGAAGCTAGTGAGTGGTTAAGAGTAAAAACCACAAACAATGTCCTAGAAGTTATTATGTAGGACAAATCTTAATGCTGTCCCAATGCTTGCCAAGTTTGCTTAATTTGTTTCCCAACAGGACAGTCAGAGAAGAACATTTATGAAATGTTTAATAATTGTTCCTTGTTTAATACTAAACTGTGATATCACAGTTAAGGTTGATTAAGTTCCAAAAAATGTATCATTGACACATGCAAAATTGCATCTTCTTGGGAATTTGTACTGGTTCCAGTGACATTTGTTTGACCTTGTTTCTGAGGTACTGTGGGAACCTCTTAAATGGGCAGTTTCTCACGTCTAGGGAAAAATAAACACAACAAAATAAGACAATATAAATTAGTAGATTAAATGCTATCCCTAGAGTTCCTTCTAATGCTCCAATACAGTTTGGAAGATGTTTTGAGGATATTTACTAACTAAACAAATACCGGTCAATTGCATTTTTATAATCAGTTGAGAAAGAACTCCCAAAGTACTTTAGGGACCTCATGGGAAATTCATGCTTGGCTTTGACAGCTTTAGTCCGGTCACTAACACGCTGTACGTGAGAATAGCAGCCTTCCAAAAATATTCAGTCCAAGATAAACTAGCATGAACTGGCCAGGAATTCTCAAAGGACTTTTGAGAATGCAGATGTCCTCAGCAATAGATGACTTTGAAGATGCAGAATCCATGAATGACTGTTTCAAACTAAGGGCCTTAATATATGCATAGATTCTCAATGCATGGATTCTCAGAGTCAATGTGTGAGTGATTCAATGTGTAAAAAAACTAAAATAGCATAATCACACTGAACATTAATGTCTGTGGAGAATTAACCAACACCAAATTAAACATCTACATTCTACATTAGCAATGCTGTTAAATAATTAAAACTGACATTTAGGAGCATTCTTTCAGAGACATTTTGGACATGTTATTTTAGAAAATAAGCAGCATGCTGTAAAAACCTGTGTAAATTAAACATAAACATTGTCAAAACAAATCAGCATGATCCAAAAAAGAAAGCAATTAATTTCCTTACCTCATCAAATCTATCAAAATATTCCCCTTGTTGCATGAAGTGAGGCACCAGCCTCTTCCAGTTAAATTCATATGCTTTGGACATTTCTCCTAGACAGAGGAAGCGAAGACAATAAAAGAGACAGAGAAAGGAGCGAACAACATCCTGCAGGATGCATCATGAGAAGATACAAACCAGGGCAAGCATCCAAATATACAGGGAATGGGAGGTGCTATAGTAAACTAATAATAATAGTTTACTATAGCAACTCACTGCTTTCAGGACTCCCAGCCAGCTCCATCAAACCCCTTCAGATGATTCAGAATGCTGCAGAGCGCCTTGTCTTCAACCAGCCCAAGACAACCCATGTCACACCCCTCTTCATCTCCCTCCACTGGCTTCCTGTAGCTGCCCGCATCAAATTCAAGGCCTTGATGCTCACCTACAAGACCTTGTCAGGAACAGCACGATCCTACCTCAAGTCTCTCCTGAAGGCCTACGTTCCCTCTCGCAATTTGTGATTGACTAGTGACCGACGTTTAGTAGTTCCCACTCAGCGTGACATAAGGTCCCTTTCCAGAACCTTCACGCTTACCGTTCCCATTTTGACATGCGTTTTTCTGGATTTTTTTCTTGTTATTCTGTCGCTCACTGTTCAAATAAATCTACCATGAAAATTATAGACTGATCATTTCTTTGTCAGTGGGCAAACATACAAAATCAGCAGGGGATCAAATACCTTTTCCCCTCACTGTAATATAAAATTTTATATATCTCTATACATCTCTCTCTCTCTCATATATATATTATATATATATATATATATATATATATATATATATATATAAATATAAATATTATTTGGGTGAGAAGCTGTCTTAGAGTTATGCCCAAAACATTCTACCTTGGTCTCATCAGACCAGAACACATGGTGTGGGGTGAATTAGATGGGCTTAGATGATTTTTTTTCACGATGAAGTGTTTTCGTCTAGTCAGCCTACCCCAAAGCACCAGGCATGTGAAAAATATGACTGTTGCCACATGCAGACTATCACCAGTACTTGCTAGATATTCCTGCTGGTCCTTGAATGTTTCTGTAGGTTTCTTGGAAACCTCCCTGGTTTTTTCTTGACCTTTTGTGTATTTTGCAGGGATGTCCTGGTCATGTCACTCTGGTGCCCCACTTTCTTTTCTTGTTAATGATTGCCATCACAGTGTTTCATGGTTATCAAATGTTTTAGACATTCTTATTACACCCCTCTCTTGACAATGAGATCCTGTACATGCTTTGTAAGCTCTTTGTGGACCATGGCATCAGCAGTCAGATGAAACCAAGATGATCAAAAAAGTGCTATTTTAACAGGGGTGTGTAGACGTTTTATATCCACTGTACATACACACATATGGATTTCATTTTTATCTTTTGATGTGACAGTAGTCTTACATTGATTCAAATATTTAAGCTATACAATTGAAGATATAATCCAATATAAGGCATCCAATAAACTGACTGAACAGTGATCATGATTTTGAGCTTGAGGAAAATAATCTAAATAGTTAGTATTTTAGTCAGTCATTACCATGAAGACCTAAGACAGACCATACACAAAAAACTAACTAACTAACTAACAAATGTACACTCTCTCTTTATGAGGGAGGAAAGAGATTTAAGCAGAAAGCATCACATTAAAAAGTGTATCGACTCTAAAAACACTAACACTCCAAAATGGCCAGTTTTCCAGTTACATCATTTAACATAATTTGAGGAGCTCTCTCATGTCTTTAAATGAGCTAAACTGTTTTTTTGCTTGCAACTTTTATTGGCCAGAAAATAAAGAGTTAAAAAACAGCTCCGGTGTGCTCGTTGAAATTGGCTCTGTTGTACTCGGCTAGCAGCTTCTAAGAAACATATTAAACAGAATGGGCCAAGTTGGATCCATTACAAATACTTCAGTCTGTCAAAATCATCAAAGCCTGTAGCAGCGGAGAGTCAAGCTGATCGTTATGGAACATGTACACACACACACACACACACACACACACGAGTGAGCATCATACAAGTCCTCATAGGTACTGAATTAAGCTCTAAATAAGGCATGCTGAAGTAGCAGCTGTGGCTCACTCTTGATAAGCTCCAGAGGAAAGAAGTACAGACTGAAGATTACTTTATTAACCTTGTTTCTTTGACTTTCTCCGTGTCCTTTCTGCTGGAGACTAGATTCGCAATGGACACAGGTTTAGTACCGTTCCCTGACTGGAGCTCTCAAGTAGAACTAAAAACTGCAGATATTTGCTCAGAATAGAAAGACCTGGATCCAAAATCAAACAGTAACTCAATCTTGTACAGTCAGTACTGATAAAACTCAGTATTACCCAAAGATAGATGACTAAACAGTTTGCAGGTATACTCATACATCTAGTTCTAACTCCGAAGGTCTGGACTGTAACCAAGCATCAAATGCTCAACTCACTTCTCCCAAAGCATTGACTTTAAATGCAGAAAATCCATCTTGTGGACACTGGGTATGTTTTTTTTTTTTTGTTCTAATCAAAGTGAATGTCTCTTGGGAGAATATAAGACGCCTGAAGTGACAGTCTCGTGTGAAGAATTTGCTGACCAGGCTCAGCATTGTGTTGAAAAGAGAACAAGAAGGCATATGTATTACTCAGTGCAGTGAAAAAAGGTCAGAATAACACTCATCCATTTTGTGTTTATCTGCAAGAACAAAAAAATATATACAGATGTATTATCTGGAAGTTTTGTTTTCAGCAAACGATATACTAGCCCAAGATGGAGAAGGAATTGGACTTTGACTTAACAGTTTTGAACTTTGGAGGGAGGTGTGTGGGTGTGAATATGTTTAGCACAGTTAATCAAATTTGACACGGGCAATCAGATAAGTAGAGAAATAAACATGATGGGGCGTGCTACTTCGAACACGAATAATCAGACCAATAACCTGATAGCAGCACATCCAGAAGCTTTTAATTCCTCTTATACTACAGCAATTTGCAAATATGAACAATTTTTATTTAATAAAGAATGAGACCAAACTTTATGTAATAGCAGCTACAGTCATGTGAAAAAATAAGTACACCCTATGGAAATTGTTTTTTTTTATATATATTTGGACAAGCAAACATTTGATGCTCTTTGAAACAGTGCAGATTAATGAAGTTATCAGTCACATGGAAAAAGTAAGTACACCCCTACATTTATCACACCTTCCATAAAATTTGCATCAGTCCAAGATCTAAAGACTTCTGTAAGGCCTTAAGATCAATTAATAGATCTTGAATAGTAGCACTACTTGTATTGTTCTCTGCTTGATAGATCGCTTTGCTTGTTTTCTCTCATTTGTAAATGTAAGATCTCCAAATGATTTGAAATACATGATTCCACTGTAAGGAAAATAATCTACAAATGGCACAGATGTCAAACAACTGCCAATTTGTCCAGTACTGGCCGTCCCAGCAAATTCAACCAAAGTTGGTAGTACGGAGACCCGCACATGACATGCAGGAAAAGATATAAATATTGTAGCAATGAATTAAGATTTCGTTCCCTCATCTTAGTAGGTTGTGGCTATGTTGTATTAATTCGTTCCCTCGTTTTAATTAAATAAAAACAAGGGATGAATTCTTAATTCATGGCCACGATTTAAGTAAAACAAGGAAACGAATTAGTACAATGTGGCCACGATTAACTTAAACGAGGGAACAAAGTAATTAAAAAATGAGGGAACAAATTCTTAATTAGTGGCCAGGTTATATACAGTATATTTGGTGTTTAGACTTGTTAGTTTTAACATCTGTAAATGTGTCAATTATACTTTATGCTCTTTTGCTACTTCTGAAGGACAAGACACAAGCTCAGGTGATGCAGCTGCTAGCCAGTGAAAGCAATGAATGTACAGAAATATAACCAAACCTCTGCCTTTTAGTGTCAGCAGGGTTAGTCATCCCCATCTCCAGTGTTAACTGTGAGAGATATTTTTCAACTATAAACAGGGTAAGTAAATTTGATCTTTCTTTCAGCACTAAATGTACTTTGCATTTAATAGTTCATTTGAAACCAAGTGGCTGTTTTTCAGGTCAAAACCGACCTGAGAAACAGTTTGAAGAGGGAGCACCTGGCTGCATGTCTGCGAATATCAATAAATGGACCAGCACCAGAGGCGTTCCCATATGCAGCTCTTCTTTGAAAAACCCAGAAAGATTAAGTGCTCTGACAAACAGTGCCAGATTTCTACATGCTAAAGAGTTGTGAGTTTTTTTTTTTTTAAACTTTGTCTTACTCTTCCCATGTGGGTAGAACGAGAGGAGGGTTTGGGGTGGGTGGATCTGAGAAATATTTTATGTGAAATCAGTATAAATATTCAATAAATCAAAATATTGTGTTAAGTAAGACATTATTTGTTGTTCGTCACATGTAGTGGACCATTTATGAGTAATGGCAGCCTTTTTCCACCAGCTACCACCGGCAGTATATTTCAGACCTGTGGGAAGCACTGTATTCCTTGCTCTTACCCATTGTTATGAATGACTAAGGGAATTTAGCCTGCGTGTTACCCAATACGTATACCCCTGAGAAACAGGAAGTCATGGTTGAACAATTTCCTTTTCCTAGTCACCCAGGTGTGCTAAATTTTTTTAAATATCAATGGGAATATACTTATATATATATATTTTTTTTTCATATTGCATTACATGTATTCATTTAGCAGATGCTTTTATCCAAAGCGACTTACAAATGAGAAAATACAAGCAAAGCGATATATCAAGCAGAGAAAAATACAAGTAGTGCTACCAAATAAGATCCATTAATTGAGTTCCCGAAGAAGCAAAGTGTGCAGAGCAGAGGTGTAAGTGCCAGAGTAATTTTTTTTTTATGGGTTGGTTAGGTGTTCGTGGAAGAGGTTGGTCTTTAGCTGTTTTTTGAAGATGGTGAGAGATTCTGTGGTCCGGATTGAGGTTGGAAGTTCATTCCACCACTGAGGAACAATTAGTTTGAATGTTCTTGAAAGGGACCTTGAGCCATGCTGAGTAGGTAGTACTAAGCGTCGGTCGCTAATCGATCTCAGATTGCATGAGGGAACGCAAGACTTCAGGAGAGAGTTGAGGTAGGAGGGTGCTGTTCCAGAGAAGGTCCTTTAGGTGAGCATCAAGGCCTTGAATTTGATGTGGGTGGCTACAGGAAGCCAGTGGAGGGAGATGAAGAGGGGTGCGACATGGGTCCTCTTGGGCTGGTTGAAGATGAGACGTGCTGCTGCATCATATGAATTCATAGGGGTGCAAATAATTGTGGCACACCTATATTTAACAGAGATTTTTTTTTATAAACATTTGATTTGTTTGCAATTGTTTGATGTGAATGTTTTGAGCAAAAAGATCAAAAGGTTAAACAATAAAGTAAATTTTTCACAGCCTTCTTTGCTCATATTTATCAAAGGTGCCAATATTAGGGGAGGGCACTGTGTATGTAACCTACCAACAGTATTTGTCCAAATAATCAAACAGAATCAGAACGTGATCTGGCACAATGACTTGGGGATGACTAGTAATAATGTGTGCAAATTTAAATGTTTACTTTTTTTTATTTTGTCGCTGCAAGTTACAAGACTTGTGAGACTGCAGTGAGGCCGGAGTATAGTACATTTCTTTCCTACAAAACCCACTTTCACTGAAACCCAGCTCAAACTGAACATTGTGGGCTGTGATCAGTTCATTTAATTCATTCAGCACTGACACTAGCTGGTAAAAGAATTGTACATGAACTGCTCTTCATCCCAGTTACAGAGTGATGTGAATGTTAGGGCTGATAAGTAACCGGTTTAAAGAACTTGCTAATAGCACAGCTTTGTAAATTAGCAAAATCCCTAAAGAACAAACTGCTGTTACTAAGCCTGTCTTGCGAAATATATTAGCATTAGACTTGCCTCTAACATCTAAGGGAGGAACTTGTTCAGTTATTAGTGTTAAGTGTCATTCCTGAACTCCACATAGAAAGACAGAGCTGAAAAATGTAGTGCACAGCCATACATCTCCACTCATGAGGCTCACGGCCTTAGTGCTCACACAAAAAAGATGATCTGATTGGCTAGCCAGTGGATTAAGAGATTTGGGGAAGACGGTAATGGAATACACTGTCCTTTGATCCTTCTTGCACTCCTGATCAAAGCGATGCAATGTTCTCTTACAGAAAAGAAAAAAATCAAATCAAATCGCAAACCATAATATGGATCAAGACAGTTTACTATAAACTGTTTGCTGTAGCTGTATACATATATACACACACACACACACGTATACACATTTTAGAGAGAGAGAAAGCGTGTGAGAGAGAGAGAGAGAGAGAGAAAGAGCCAGGTTAGAGCACATGTAGGTAAGTACAAGGTTGATACTGTCTATTCAAATCTGATATGGGTATAATAAAAACACAATACAAGTAACCTCATGCTGCAGTCACATGCTCTTGAGATAGTCTTGTTTTCCGATCTTTGCATTAAAATTAGTTGTCCTGATCTATTCCCATATCGTCCTCTATTGTAAAAAAAATAAATAAAAATACACATCCAGCTAATCCGTGACAGCCAAATGCAAGTTATTAAGAAGAATAAAATGTATCACATACCACCAAGCATTGAAACTACCTGGTCTTCCAAAAATTATTCACACATCAGAAACTCAGATGTACAAATACATTCCAAATTTAAAGTGCCACCCATGTGAAATTTTAAAAATGGAAACTAATATATAACAGAGAGAGCCCATAAAAAGCATTAAACAATCTGTACAGGATTTTGTGGAGGTTGTTTTTTTTTGTGATTATTGCAGCCACAAATGCTTGATTTTCCTGTGGCATTTTAAAATAAACGTTGCGATACAGTTTGTGGAGTATTTTGTGGGGTTTTTTTTTTCAGAAAACTACTTGTATTTGTGAAATTGCAGTTGCACAATAGAGTCCTTCACAGTGATGTTTGCTGGTAAATGAAACCTTTTATCCATAATCGTGTATTGGAGAAGGCTTTGGCTGAATGCACGCTGCGATGACGTCAAATGACGCAACTTGGCCCATATCTGCGGAAAATCTACGGTAATTTGAAAAATTGCAAGCTCCTCTGAATATTGCAGAAAAACGCGAAATCATAGAGGGACTGATTAAAGCAAGGTAGATGGGGCCTGAAAGATAAGCATGTGTATGTCTCTATCTTTGCCGTGTACAAACAATACATTACATAACAATCACGTTTATTGGCTAGATATTACGAGTGTGCAATATGCATCATCTATACCGGTGGTTTTTAAAGAGAGTATCCGTGAAGCGCAGCTCTTCTGGGATTTTATTTTTCTTTCAAATTTAGTTACAGTGGTAGAAATCACAATCCACAATTATTAAAGATATTAGCATTATTTCTGACTTGTACTTATTAGCCTGTTGGACTGGTCACTGAGAATTGAAGGAGTTTAATTAAAACCTAAACAATCAAACAAGCCTATAAAGAGCATCCACTTGGATCTAATGACAATTTTAATAGTGAGTGGAAAGTTCAGGAATAGAAAATAAATAAAACACCTCTGTGGCTTCAGCCAAAATACTGTTGTACACATTTAAATAATGAGCCTAAATCAGTCCCTACAGGATTTTGCGATCGCAGTAATGAAAACAAATAGAAGCAAACGCCACATTATTCGGAAGAGCTCGCAATTTTTCAGAATCGATCAAACATTTCTGCACATTTGAGCCATGATGTGTCATGTGGCATCATCACAACACACGTTCAGCCAAAGCCGTCTTCGATTCACGTGCATTAAACATGAAAACAGCTAAACAGCTAGGGTGGCTGTGGCGCAGTTGGTAGAGTGGGTTGTCCATTAATCGTAGGGTTGGCGGTTCGATTCCCGGCGCGGGTGACTCCACATGCCGAAGTGTCCTTGGGCAAGACACTGAACCCCAAGTTGCTCCTGATGACAAGTTAGTGCCTTGCATGGCAGCTCTGCTACCATTGGTGTGTGTGAGTGTGAGTGAATAAGACACAGTGTAAAGCGCTTTGGATAAAAGTGCTATATAAGTGCATATATACCATTTATTTATATTTATTAAAAGGTCTCAAGGTCGCAACAAACATTACTGTGAAAGACTGTACAAAACTATTTAGTGCAGGTGCAATTTCGCCAATTCAGGTAGTTTTCAGCAACAAAAAAAGCACAAAAACTCTGCAAGTTACATCACAAATTTTGGAGAGAAAAAAACAACAACCCTGCAGCAAAATCAAGTATTTTGGCGACAGCAATCACAAAAACAAAATCCACAAAATCCTGTACAGACTGAGAATTATCTGCATGTTTGAATTATGTTAGGACAATCCTCTGTTTGGGTCGCATTGCTTCCCCACAGCGCCAGGGTCCCGGAGCTTGGGTTATAAACCGTGTGAAGATTTGTCCCCATGGGTTTGCTCCTTTTCGAGATCTCCTTCTACCACCCAAAATTATGCAGGTACGTGGATTGGCTACACACAACTGCCCATAGGTGTGAGTGTGTGTGTGTGTGTGTGTGTGTGTGTGTGTGTGTGTGTGTGTGCATGGTGCCCTGAAATGGACTGCCATTTTACAGTGTTCAGGATATATTCCCACTTCATGTCTAGTGTTACCAGGAGCCTGACCAGAATAAAGCAGTCACTAACAAATCAATGAATGGATTCCGTTCCTGAATCTGTACGGAGTGAAATTTAAGTTTACGTTTAAAATGTCTGCAAAAGGTTTGAGAGCCCCTGATCTACAGCATATTTACACTGAAGTGCTTCATGCACCAATTGAGCAAACCATGAGGAGAAAACAAGAGCAACACAGGACAGGCTGAATGTTCTGTCTCCTCAGATAACACTAGCAGGAAACATTTGCATATCTTGGGTTCCTCTTCCTAATATCTGGAACTGCACTGCCAAGTTCAGTTAAAAGCACTAACTTGAGTTACAGAATAACCTACACTCCTGCGGATTCTCAGGGTAAATCATTCAAAACTTAGGCAAACCAACTAGGAATATTATCATTAAATATTGTGATAGTAAAACAAACCAGAACTGCAGGTTCTAATGAAACTTCTACCTCTATCAGCAGGTTCTCATGTCTCAGTGAAGATGACTAAATGAAACAAGACGCAAACACATGTAGCCACAAGTCTCCAGTTTTCTCAAGTGGCTTTCAGACGTGCACTTTGTTGTTGTTGTTGACATTTGCGATAAAGTGTAACAGATTTTAAACAAGGATGTGAATTTTAATTATAGTCAGAGATGAAGGCTGGAGGCGTGTGTGTCACTCCAATCAAAGCTGTGTAAGTAAGACTCACTCACCCGCCGCACCGCTGTCTCAGAGGGGAACTCGCCCGGTGCACCCGTGTGTGTCCATGGCCCTGTCCTAATTTCCACACTGGCGGCTTGCTGAAGTGCACTTTCGTTATGTGTTTTAAGAGAGACCCGGTAACTGCGCCGCACATAGGCAAATTGGTTTAGTGCACTTCAGTGAATTTTTAAACGCTGGATTACGTATATTTGCTGTAGTTATTATAAACTGTATCATAGTGCATTTGGTTTTACACGTGTAACTCATACAGTCAGAAAGGTATCGGTTTTTAATTGTTTTTCTTTTTGAAAAACCATTATTAAAAGAAAAGAAAAACCGAGTTTTAATATATATATATATATATATATATATATTTGCTGCAATTGGTAGCAATAATGGACGGTATCACAGTGCATTTGGTTTTACATGTGTAACTCAAACACTCGAAATGTTATTGCATTTTTATTATTTTTCTCTTTGGCAAAAATAAAAAAGCATCATAAACAGTGCGTTTTTTTATTTTAAAATTGTAATGAAAAACGTAAAAAATTATTAAAAACTTATATTTCAAATTTGCTGTACACGGAAGCAATAATGAGCTGTATCATAGTACATTTTGTGTTACATTTACATTTCGTAGCCTATGTGTTACTACTGTGAGCAATAAATTATTGCAATTAAATTTATTTTAAACAAAGAAAAAAACAACCTTGACTATTTTCAAAATACAGTTTGATAAGAATAATTGAGTATAATATAGTGAGAATCATAAAAATTGAATTTCATTTCTATTTGTTTACAGAAAAATATTTAGCAATAAAAACAGTTTGCTGTAGTGAATATATTTTTTACTAACCCTAGGGATTATATGGCACAAGTTTATATGTGTAATCATCATTATTAATCATGAACAATATATATATATATATATATATATATATATATATATATATATATATAAAGCTATTTAAAAAAAAACTAAATAAACAAATACTGAAACCATACTGCATCCTAACATTGCAATAAGTTAGATATCATGTGAAGTAGACAACTATAACCTTGGAAGAATCTTATACAGTTGTCCAGGTCATGCCAGTTTTAGACGATCCCTTACTGACTCCATTAATATAAACCACTGATGACTTGCGTTTCCTGAAGATTAGCTTCCTCGGGCTTTAACGGGAGAAAATAAAAACATGCATATATCCGTTGTACTTTGTTCTCTGTGCACTCCAGAGTAAGCAAATACACATTTAGTCCTTTTGGTGAGTTTATTTATTGAGAAATAGAAGAGAATGTGCAGCGAATGTCCAATATAAAACCAACTTTACCACGGTTCTTTACCGTTGTGCTTTACAGTAGCTACTACTTGACTTTCAATAAGGTAAAAGCTTTAAAATTTAATGCACTCTTCCACTAGAAAGCGGAAATAAAAACATAAGTGATGTACCACGCACACACACACACACACACACACACACACACACACACACACACACACAATAAAAATAGTAACTTAAAAAGTATGCGTTAGAAGTTTGTGCAGTAGTTTTTTTTTTATTCAGATCAATGCCACCTGCCTCTGCAGACATTACTGACCAATCCAACATGTCTCCCAGAAAGTTTAACCAATCCAACATGTCTCCCAGAACGTTTGACCAACCCTGTTCGTAAAGACAGTTTGACCAACCCGCTCTTAAAGAAAGTTTAGCTTGACCAATCACACCTGCTGCTGCATAATGTTTGATCAATCGCATTTGCTCCAGCATACATTATTGAAATATCCCACATGCCCCAAAACAGATTGACCAAACCCACCTGCTTCCACCGAAGGTTTGACCAGTCCCAAATGATCCTGAAGAAGGTTTAGCTTGACCAATCCCACCCACTCCTGAAGAAGGTTTAGCTTGACCAATCCCACCCACTCCTGAAGAAGGTTTAGCTTGACCAATCCCACCCACTCATGAAGAAGGTTTAGCTTGACCAATCCCACCCACTCATGAAGAAGGTTTAGCTTGACCAATCCCACCCACTCACACAGAAGGTTTAGCTTGACCAATCCAATCCACTCCCACAAACGGTTTAGCTTGACCAATCCAATCTATTTCAGCAGAAGGTTTAGCTTGCCCAATCCAATTCACTCCTGCAGAAGGTTTAGCTTGACCAAAGTTTGACCAATCCCACTTATTCCTGTTGTTTTTGTTGTCCAGGTGCTATGATATTTTCTTGGGAAATTGACCATTCTGTTTGCAAGCACCACAGCTCCAGGTAAGGGTGAACCAACTGACCTCCTTCTGAGACAGAGGCCTGAGAGGAGGTCTCTGCACAGCTGAAGTCTCCACTGCTCCCTTGGTAGGGGACCAATTATTTCTGCATACTATGATTTTCCCAGTCATCGCACAGGCCTCAGAATGAGAGATGGCATCTGCAGATGCACCTTGTTCAATGTGAGAGGGATCAGCTTTAGTAGAGGAAATGCATACAAGAGACTTTTTGTCCATGTGTGTCCTAGTGCATCAATCTACGATCCATTAGAGATAAAAACTAGTAGGCAGTGCATGTTTTCTCTGGAAGAGAAAGGATCAATCTTCCAAACCAATCCCATATCTGTTTCACCCCCTGAGGGTGGAGTCACCATTCTGTTACCAGACAGCCATCCATGGAGATAAGGTCTGGTCCCAGATTGAGGTGGCCCGAAACATAAGTTGCCAGGAGGGACAGCAGGTGAAAACTGCTCTGTGTCAAAAGTAAGTAAGACAGTTTAAAAATAGTGAGAGAAGGTGTCTGTTCTGCATGTTTATGTATGACACCACTGTGGTCCATCCTGATAAGGATGTGATAACCCTAACGAGGAAGAAAAAATGCCAGAGGGCCAACTACAATATCATCAGCTCCAGATAAATGATGTGGGGGTTTCTTTGTACTGAGGACCTCTTTAATTATACTCTTTTCCAGGGCCACAATCGTGCTCAATTAAACACAGACTAACTTTGTTACGCTATGTAAGCTATAATAACTAGAAAACATATTGCAAAACTAAATGCATGCTAAATGCTTGTCTTAGAGCACGAAACTGCAACCGGTATCCCCTGGCAACCGTGCGACAATACTGCGCATGCGCACGCATTCTAGCCACGAGCAGGTCTGGTAGTGAGGTTTTGGCGCCCTCTGGAGGATGACGGTCAATTTAAACTTTTTTGTATTCAACTTTTTCTCCTTTATTGTTCTGTATAACAAACTAAACTGCTCTTCGGCTGCAAGCCTGCTAGTCAACATGAGAATCGAAGACAGTTAAACTTCACGGCTCTAGATCGTTTTATTGCAGACTTCCCAACATTGTTTGACAACACATTTTAAACTAACATTAAAAGTGTGTTGTGTAGGCTAATTAATATATACATATTACATATTAAGAGATCCAGCATAATATATTTTTAAAGCTGCAGACACCACTTTTTCCCCAGACATTTAAATTATCCAACTTCATAGCCACCACCATAGATGGAATTTATCGTAGATTTCCGATACTATCGTCAGTTGTAACAAGCCTATTGTTCGCAGGGTTAAGATCCATGGTTCTTACTGGCACCAGGGCCTTGAGAGAACACACATAGTGCATCCCAAATCGCACACGTATTAACTATTCTACACCATTTTGTAGTATAAATAGTGTGATTATAGTGTTCACACTGAAAGCCCCCCAAAAACAAAGTGCACTTTAAGCTCCCGGATGATGCACTCATTCAGCCAAAAAATTAAAACGAAGTGTGGCATGATGGACACTTCATCCATTCACAGGTCGCAGCTTTCCTTATGTAGCAGATTGGGAAGGGCTATATCAGGCTCAGATACTGAAAAAAATGTTTACATTGTCAGCAGCCATAGCCATAACCACAACTAACTGTGTTGATTTTAAATTGTGCAATCAAAATTTGCCTGCGAGGACAATCCGTCTGATAATGACTGAGGTCTTGTTGGGCATAAAAGAAAACGTTAACATAAACAGAAAAATGTTACAATTAATTTTTGCTATCTGTTTGGCTATTTTGCCAATGCTAGTGAAACAGCATATACTTCTGGTTAGTACAATACCGAAAGTGTGCCATTTGAGACTATACTACCCCTCTAAAATTTATACACTAGACAGCAGAGTGCATAGTATAAGAGTATAGTGTATAGTATGTCATTTGGGACACAACTATAGAATTGTAGTATGAAGTCACATGGATGAATGTCTTACTAGATATTGTGAGTGACTATGACTATATCTGTTTAAATCTACGCCATTCTCATTCCTGTTGAGATCAACACTTTGACATGTGAAACCAAGGTTGGCATTTATTACATTTATGGAATTATGGCAGGGGCCCTTATCCAGTGACTAACATTTATCTAATTTTTTATACAACTGTGCAATTGAAGGTTAAGGTCCTTGCTCAAGGGCCCATCAGAGGCCCAGAATTGTTTGAGAGTGTTTAAAACAATGTTTTAAATAAATGATTCAGTGAAGTCAGTCACATTTTCAAGAACCTAGTTCATTACTGAAACTACTCTATAGCAGACACCATAGTGGCGCAGCAGGTAGCATTGCCATCTCACAGCTCCAGGGTTGCTGGTTTGATCGGTTACTGTCTGTGTGGCTTGATAGGTTTTCTATTAGGTTTTCAATCATTTGGATTTCAGTTCATTGTTATAGAAGAGATCATTGTATACTAAACATAAACTAACAAAATAATTACTTAGACATTTTTGCACTCCACATTTCAGTTCCACATTTCACAAAAAGTTTTATTAAAACCATTGCACAGCACAAGCACAACTTACATTCAACATTACTCATCTTTTAAAGATGTAGATACTATAGTACCAATAATACAGTTTGATGAAATCAAATGTTTGTAGATATTTTTTCTCTAATCTATGTCTGTTTGGTGAATGGAATTAATGTTTGAAATAAATAGTGGCACTCAATAGCATACACTGTCAATAGTTTGACATTTAAACAATTCCAAAGTAAATCTTTAGTATAAACATTTTAAAAGTGCGTGCACAGTTGATACAAAAAGAAGGGCTCTATACATCAACACTTTTTTTTTTACATTCCACATCTAACACAGAAAACATTCAAAGGCACAGAACGTCACTTCAAAACGATCCAGTCATAAAAGTATTTCAAGTAATCTTACATTGCAAAAAAGAGTTTGGTCAAAAGAAAACAACAGCACAGAGCCATTTTGTGTTTAAAAAAAAATAATTATACAATGTAATTCAATAAAATGGCTCTCGTGTAATCACACAGAATATTATTTACAACTAGTACGTGTGAAAATCAAATTTTAATACTTGTTTGATAGCATTTATAGATGCAGCAATACTACCATGGATTTTGCCATGGCTTTAATATATTGCACTGCTTCTAATGACAAGTTTAAAAATGAAACTAGATACATTATGAATAGGTGTCAGTCAAGAGATCGAATGGATGTAATTATATTCTGTTTCATATTTCAAGGGCTCATGTTAGACCTGTCAGTGGTAGACAATTGTTTGGCACTTTATTTTAGTGGTCCATAGGAATCATATATTGCAATAAATACAAAGCATGAATATAATTAACACATTTACATGAATGTAAGAATTAATTCAAATCTTAACTTAAAACCTAGATCTAACCTAAATGTTACAAATCTATATAAATAGAGAGTGAAAGTGACAGACGTGCTTTAATCAGAGCTTAACACTGAGAAACCGACAGGGGAAGTATGGGGAAGCATATTCTGGAAAAGAATCATCACGATACTTCACTTGGCATCACTGACCCCATGCTTCAAATCCTACAGTGAACCAATGAAATGTACACATACTGAAAGTATCTCACTCAAGTAAAAAGATTGCATAATAATACCAATACCTCATGAAATCCAAAGTGCATTTCCATATTTCTGACACTATTTCCATCCCTTCTGCATTAAGATATCAATTTCTTTACTTCATTACTTCAGTAAATAGGTTATTCTACTATATAAGTATATTCTTAGCAAAAAAAAAGCTATTATGATTACGCATACTATAATGAAATAGAAAAGGAATGCAAAATAATTTATCTTAAAATGGCCTCTTAATAAAATTAATGAAAAATAATTAGAAATAACATATTGTTAAATCTATCTGCTGATAAAGACATTTTGTACTATGTAAACAAACAAAAAAACACACACAAGCATGTCTTTACACATTACATCACACAACAAGCTACAAATTTGCAGATTTACAAACTGTACAAACTGCTCAATGCACCCTATTCATGCATTTCTGATAAACTGTTACTGTCCTGTACTGGACCCACTTAGAACAAATTTTATACTCTGCTCTGCTTAATCGGTCTAGATAAATAAAACAGATAAGATCAGCAGAAAATGTAGCAAAATAATGAATTTACATCTACAAGCCACTTGTGCTTGCAAATAAAACTATTATAAATTAATTTCAGGTACAGTGTCCACTTCAAAACCCTCTGAAAGAGAAATTATATATATATATATATATATATATATATATATATATATATATATATATATATATATGGTATGATATATTATATGGTATATATATATTATATATAACATTAGGATGCAGTATGGATTCAGTATTTGTTTATTTAGTTTTTTTTAATAGCTCTTTTATATATATATATATATATATATATATATATATATATATATATATATATATATGTGTTGCTGCCTTCCATGCCCACACACACACGTTCTTAAAACTGGTTACTTACTGGCCATAAACGTGTGATTAGGATCATGAGTTATGAAGAACACACCATATTAACTACTACAAATGTGAATATCATGTAAATTTAATTTGACTCAAAAATGTGATTATAAGTAGTATGAGAAATCGGTACACCGTGCACATCATAAATAACAGGTTCGTGTGGTTCAAGTGCTCTAAGTGATTTCTTGCCTGTTATCTTTTTACCCTCCACCCACAGACATTCTCCAAAACACATCAATGACAAAGATGTCAAATCCAAAAAATCAACAACAAAAAAAACACCCAAAAAACAATTACCAATGGCAAAATGAATTAGGAAGAGTGCCTGTAGCACTGGAATTCTTAATCCTTCACTCTCCTAATCTTTCCTCTCATCCTCCATATCGTCCTCAGACTGCGCTCCCTTATGGCTGAGTTTCTCCAATGTGTTAGAAGAAGGCAGGGACTCCTGATCACTCCCGTCAGTCTTTCGCTTAGTGGTTTCCTGCACAAACTCCTGAATCTCCACAGGCAGCCGGCGAAACTTGTCCTGATACTCCTGATCCAGTTCGTTCTGAAGCTGTGAACAGATCATATCCATTACAAACTCAATATCTACACAGTGTTAAAGCAACTCCACAGAAAATGCCAATGGCCTTTCGCAGCATTTACACTTGACCTAACATTTACGCAATAAAGCATGAATCAAAATGATCTCTCCCAAGCTGACACCCTAATCACAAACTTTACAATCTGGTAAAGGTCACAATAAATGTGTCAAGCTGATAATACAGCTTTTTATAGAATCAGCGTTTGAGAGGGTGAACTGTTTGAACGATGAAACCATTATGAAGTGTTAATGAAATTAGTTGTCGTAAATAATTAACATTATGGAGTATTTTTTGTTAAAATGTTGGCACACAAGAGCAGCATCAGACATCACACTGTGATGTGCATAGAGATGTTAGTATGCCACAGTATAGATCAGTATATAAGGTGGCCTGGGAAAAAAAACAGGTGACACTACGTATAAAAATAAAAATCCATCCATCAATTTTATAATAATAATAATAATAATAATAATAATAATAATAATAATAATAATCCATCCATCCATATTCTACCACTTACTCCTTTTCAGGGTCACGGGGAACCTCGAGCCTATCCCAGGGAGAATCGCGCACAAGGCGGGGTACACCCTGGACAGGTTGCCAGTCCATCGCAGGGCACAATCACATACACACTCACACCCCCAATCATACACTATGGACACTTTAGACACGCCAATCGGTCTACCTTGCATGTCTTTGGGGAGGACTGGGGGAGGAAACCAGAGTACCCGGAGGAAACCCCCGCAGAAACCTCCACAGGGGAGAACATGCAAACTCCACACACAGGGCCACGGCAGAACTCAAACCCCCGACCCTGGAGGTGTGAGGCGAACATGCTAACCACTAAGCCACTGTGTGTCATAATAATAATAATAATAATAATAATAATAATAATAATAATAATAATAATGGGTGGCATAGTGGCTTAGTGGTGAGCACGTTTGCCTCACATCTCCAGAGTTGAGGGTTTGATTCCTGTCTCTGCCCTGTTTGTGCAAATTTGCATGTTCTCCCTGTGCTTCAGCGGTTTGCTCTGGGTACTCTGGTTTCCTCCACTAGTCCAAAGACATGCATTGTAGGCTGACTGGCATTTCCAAATTGTCCGTAGTGTGAGTGGATATGTGAATGTCCCTGTAGGATAAGCAGTATTGAAAATGGATGGATGGCATTTCCTTAGTAAGACAATCTAAAATTATTTCATAGCTATTACAGATACTCTCAAATGAAATAACTCAGTGCACCTATGCATGTCAGCGAAGTGCCAGATCTCTTTCAACTGACTAATACCGATTTTTATTTTTGTATCCCAAATGTTCTTTTCAGCCTTGCAGCCTAGGCTAGAGCTACAGGTGAACGTTGTATGAGAGCTATCCAGGACCAATAGGGATACAAGAAATTATAGATTGTCAATGTGTAAATATAATTCAGGTGTATAAATTATCCAGCTTGACTTACAGATGTGCCAACAAATCACACACCTGGATATATATAGTATACTGATATTTCTGAGCTACGTTTCAAAGGCAAAGCAAGTCGTTCATTCTTAATATCATAATTCGGCAGCACTGGGAACAGATGTGCTTGTGGGCGCACTAAGACCCACAGGACACTAGGGAAAGAGATACATCTACAGAATACAGAAGTGCAGCTCCTGAACTACCTACCTGAGACTCTTATTATATTGTAACAATTTCTACAATTTCTAACATCTTTCTCACTGTACAGAAACTCATGCACTGAACTTTGAGCCTATACCTTTTGCACATCTCATCACTGAACAAACTGTAGTTGCCTTATGTTCTTATCATGTTATGCATGTCATCATACCGTTATTTGAAGGATATGATTTGTGATTTTGTATCATTACATAAATTGCACTACCATTGTATATCCTATAATTATATAAATTGCACCGCCACTTCATGATACTATACTTAATTATTCAATCTCGCCAGGCAGTACATCATGAATTGTGTCTGTATGTAATTTATTTATATCTTGATTCTCAAATCTAATTGGTCAGAAGGTGTTGATTAATTATTCTTCAGATCTTCAGAACTTCAGATCTGACAATAACCTCAGCTGCAATTCAAGGGATAGGATTATATTAATGCTCATTCTCTCTCATTCTAATATATTACGGTTTCTAAAGTAACAACTCATTTACAGGGATTGTATGGCACATGCTCCACATAACCCAAGTCTAATGATAAATAAGATTTAAAACAGTGTTGTTATTTATAACATATAACACTGTAAAACACATAAAATATCTAATCAATGGTATGGTGAAAACGACACTTATGAAAGGAGTCTCCAGTGACAATGCTTTATAATCAGAGGTTTCACCAGGACAGAAGCCTTCTGCCTTTTGGGTTTTCTGTAGCTAGCTGCATTTTGTCTTACTAATGTCAGGAAAGAGATAAAAGCGGGGCAGGTGTGAGCGAGTTACAGAACATAAAATATATTTATAAAAGTATACAAAATTGTCATTATTTAAATATAAAAAATTTCATCACTGGAAAAATGTTGTAGTATAAGAATAATAAAACATTTTGGGGAATTTTCTTTATTCCTTATTTACTGTTATTTATTCATTTGCTATTTAATGTTTAATGTTATTTAACAGGTCTGGTTGTATAATTTTAACTTTGTACTGAATGCTGTTAGTCTGGTCAGTTTTTAGAACTATAATATTGTGGTTTGGGATAGTAACACATTTTAACAAAGACCCCTATAAATCCAGTTGACTCCTTACACTCATAGTAAACTGAAGATGAATTTCACCTATAATGGCTATAAAATATGTACACATCTGCAGTCTCATAATGCAACAAATGTCGAATGTGCTGTAACAATACATAACAGCAGCTGCTGTGATGCACTGAACAAGTTACAAATGAGGCCTTTTTGTCTTCTATTTAGGTGACATTATAAGTATAATCAGTTATATTGGTGGAAGTTTGCTGAAGCTAGCTGTTTTGAATTCAAACAAAAACAGCACTTTTGTTTGGTGTTCCTTTTGATATACACACACATGGACACACACACACACACACACACACAGAAGCCTGAATGCTACTGCAAAAAGGGGCAGTTTCTGACATGCAAGAGAACTGATAGATCTTTGTCTTGATTGGTTGGATGCTGTTGGTCCACATTATTTATCTTCAGGCATGTTTACAAAACCGGGGGTGTCACAGAGGACAATGTTTCTCTTCTCTGATTAGTTATTTTGTTGATAGCTGCACAAATGTGAGGAGAACTGCACCAAATATTACAAAATATGCTCTAATAAAAATCATTCACCACGCATTTTGCATCAAAAGTGATACAAATCTGGAAGTACAGGCTCAAGCTAAATACATGCCTATAGATGGAAAATGATGTGCATACCTTAGGTTTTTCTTCAGCGATTTGTTGAAGAATGTTCTTATGGTTCTCTGCAAGCTTTTCATGTCTTTTGGTTTGAGCATCTTCCAGCTGGCCAAAGAATATAAACATTAGAAACAAATCAGGTTAAAGGCATGTCAACTGTTTTTGGTCATGTACTCACAAACACCTATGTGTGACAGAATACCTCTTACCCTTTTAATGTGTTGTACCACTTCATTAACATACGACCTGTTGATCTCCAGCTTTTCCCTAAAAGCACAGATATTTAATATTTTAAAAGTTGGGCAATCTATTAATCTGGTGATGTCTGTCACATGTCTGGTGCAGTGTTTCATACTTTCACAATACTACACATTTTATTCAAATTTAATATAAGGCAGTAGTTATAAGAATCATTTGTAAAATAGAGGATTGTAACTCTTGACTGATTCTAGGACACATTTGGTCTCTCACTGCCATCTACAGGACACTATCTGTCTAGGTACAATGACCTTATATTTACTTCAGAATTGCCTTTTTGTGTTGTTTTTTCCAAGATTCTATTCAAAATTTCTACTTACTCCTCTGTCAAGTGTTTCTCTTTTGATTTGGCTTCATTCAGCTTCTCCTGCCTTTTCTTGTCCATTCTCTTTTTCAGTTCTTTCTTTTCTCTGTGGACATTAAGACATCAATAAGGCCCAAGCTGGGACTAAACGAGAGGCATCGTTTTTTTATATATATTTTATTCATATCGAGCTTACTTTTCACACAAGTCCTTCAGTTTCTTCATTTGGTTGCTTTGACTCTCCTCAGCAAGCAGGGTTAGTTTCTCCATTAGCTGTGGAATATATATATATATATATATATATATATATATATATATATATATATATATATATATATATATATATATATATATACATATATATATATATATATATATATATATATATATATATATATATACACACACACACATTTATTTATAGATGAGAGATTTAACTTAAGCCTGTGGCGTATAAATAAAAATTGTGCTACAAAATGTTTGACTGTACGATATAGTAGCCATTCACTGTACCTGCTTGATGTGTTCTTTTTTCAGGTACTTCTCACTGTAATACTGTTCCTGCCGCAAATTCAAGAGCTGCTGCTGCTGCTGTTCTTTGAGCTCAGCCAGTTTCTGTCCACTCTCCTGGTCCAGAGTTGCCAGCTCCTGCTCAAAAAACGAGGCGCCGTGCTCTGGACTGGAGGACAAACATCTGAGGAACAGAGCTCAAATTTCAAGTCCATCCAACCCCCCAGCTATAGAGTATAAACATGTCTGTTTATATATATATATATATAACTTTTAAGAAGGAATCTTGAGCAGAGAATGTAGACCTACCTCTTCTTACCATCTCGTTTTGCAGATTTCTGCAGAACAGCTCTTCTGCGGAGGTAGTCATGCTGGAATTCGTTGTATTTGGCGGTATGCTCCTTGATCAGTTCTGTGGTTTTTTTGTGATGTTTCTTCACCAGCTCCTTCATTTCTTTATAATGTCTTCTCTGCTCCCTGACAAAAACCTTCTGCTGCTTCAGCTCCTCTAATGTGTGTGCTTCTATCTCTAAGATGGGACAAAGTTCATAAAGTTCTTAATTAGGCTTAAAGGAGAACATACAGTCATTAAATAGTTTTTATTGTCTGGACAGTTATTTTAAAAAAATACAGATTTATTAGTCTTAGGGGAAAACAAGTGTTAACAAGTTGATTAGAAATAAAGAAGACGTTATAGGGGTTCAGGCAAGATTCCTTGTGATAAACTAATTGTATTATTCTTGTCTTATAGAGCTATACATTGAATGCAATTGGGAATGTTTTACAGTCATTGTGGTGTGTAGTATAAACAGTGACTGACCAGTGAGAACACTGTGTATAAGATCTTCAGTCTTTGTGGCAGATTTAGCAGACCCTAAAACACACAAACACCTGTACAGATAAGTTTTGTGACTATACAAAACAACCATTTTCACTCTCCAGCACTTGAAGCAATATTTGTTTAATATTTCTGTCATTTTGAAAACCCCAGAAAAAAAAGCAATCTATGAACATAAATTTGGTGCTCTTACCTGTAGACTGGGGCTGTGTATTGAGCTGTGACGCTGGTTTCGGCGTCACACTCAGAGTGTGACTCAGGCCATTCTCCACAGGTGCAGGTTTGGGCTCACTCTTTGCCTCTGAAGCCTGCTCAACACTTGAGTCAGTCTGACAAACAAGAGTAGATAAAAATGAAATTAATGCTGAAAAGAACAGAGGATTGATTTTGAGGGAGCCTCTGTTTTTTGGTGAGTTTTTCTTAAATGCAATCTTATTATTCAGAATAATGTTCCACATTACAAATCATGCATTTCAAAAACTATATATATATATATATATATATATATATATACACACACACACATATTATATATATATATATATATATATATATATATATATATAGTTTTTGAAATGCATGATTTGTAATGTGGAACATTATTCTGATATATATATATATATCAAAAAACCTGTCTAATCTGCGAAGGTTTACCGTAGGGGGAGTGGAGTGGGAGGGGGGGTAGAGGTGGTGGTGTTGAGGGGTGGGGCTTGGGGGGTTTAGAACTGAAAAACGAGTGATGCAACAGAGAAGCATTCACCCTTTCATCAGGAAATTGCAAGTTACATTCCAGATGATGCCACAGAAACCAATGGCCTAGGGAGCACAATTGACTGTGCTCTCAGATAGGGAGAGATAGGGAGAGATGGTATACTTTCCTTCCACCTTTCGATCATAGAGAGTAGCCATTTGTAGGCATCTGTGAGTTATGTATGCAGAAGAGGGTACTTCTGTATGTGGAAGATATACAAGTGTGCTACTCTGCCCTGTGACGTAGCATGAGCAGCATTTCTGAAGGATGTGGTTGTCATATGGGTTCACATATCTCAGAGGAAGCATGTGTTAGCCATCACCCTACTCAGTTGGTAGCTGTCATACAATGGAGAGATAGTGGGTGGGAATTGGCAGATGACCAAATTGGGAAGAAAATGAGGGAAAACAAGATGTCATCATTTGTAACTGATATAAAGCCATTTTTAATTACTAAAATCATTATGACAATCACTGACCATTGAGTTACTTCACTGATAACTAAGTCAGTATCAGATATTAGTTTAATTAGTTTAACAAATGGCAACAGTTAACACAATGTTAGGAGCAAATGTTTGCAACGCTCTGATTGTTATAACACTTACATGGATAAAAGAAAACAAACCAGACAGAGCAAGTGGTGTTTCAAGTGAATATTCAGATATGTTAAAATTTCATAAGAGATTTTGTAATGTTTGCACTGTAAAACCGGATATTTTGATGAATATTTTGATGCATGAATATTTTTTGTTAAATTCAACAGCCTTCGAAAGACACACCTTATCTTTGACCTATGTATTTACATTTACACACTGTAAAAACGGATAAGTTCATTCAATGCAAAAAATTTGAGGAAATTAATTACCTCAAAATTTTTAAGTTGATAAATATATATATTTTTAAGCCAAATACACTTGAATATAACAAACATTTAACTCAAACTTAGGGGTTGGGTTTGGGGTTATATTTAAGTGTATTTGGCTTAAAGAAATTGATTTATCAACTTAAAATTTTTTACGTAATTAATTTCCTCAAATGTTTTGCATTAAATAAACTTATCTGGTTTTACAGTGTGTAAATATAAATACATGGAGCAAAGATAAGGTGTGTCTTTCGAAGGCTGTTCAATTTAACAAAAAATATTCATATACAAAAGCATTATATCAGTCCAATCTTCCCTTCATTATAATAATTTGTATTGCAGTCCTGACTTCAAATGTTTCAAAAAATATAAAAAGGCACGGTAAATTCAGAGCATTAATTCCACTCATATTATTCTGTTAAACCACATGAGCACTGAGGTGAACCTGGAGTGAACTGTGTAAATCTGGATGTAACAAGATTCAGTCATACACAGGCCCCACCTCTTTGGCATCTTTCTCCTCCTCCCCTTCTTCTAATGTCAGAGCAGCCAGCTGCTTGGATCGCTGCTCCATTAAGTTGACGTATCTAATGGGGTTAGACAGGGCCTCTATGACATCTGTTCCAATAAGAAACACACAGTCAGTCGTCACAAGCATGGCAAATTTCATCCAGACTGTCAATTCATCATTATTTGAATCCACAATGGCATTGCAATTTTTTCCCCTGCTGTCTCACAAGAATGTTATCTGTCTCGGTGCTGACGTCACTGGTGACTTCTGTGGAGGACTGAGCGCTCCTCATAACAAAAGCGTTAAATGCTGTTGAAAAGGCTAGAGCCAATTGCACCTGTAGGCCCCAGCGGCATAAGACATCTGAAGTAAAGTCACATGTGCTGAACAGGAAGTACAAGTCCCATTAGTCTCTTCATTTCACAGTTTCTAGATCACACCTTTAGCTCAGTCCTGCACTGCTAAAACTTGTGGCACTGTGATCATGATGGAATTTCACATTCGAACAATAGGGTGAAGAAAAAGGGCAGGTAATTATTATGTGATAATTTGATACTACTTACCTGCAAAGGTGTCTGGCACATAATCTTTCACTTCAATATACACGAATAGAGCGGGAAGTGTGAGTGACTGGTTTTTCTCATTTCTCAGTCCAATATACCGGTAACCTGTAACAACAATAAAGCTTGTGTAAGAACACTTTCATCATATAATCGCATATAACTCACATCTAAATCCGGTTTAGAAGAGAAAGCAGGCATCTACCTGGTCGAATGGCTGATACAGGAATTAACCGATGACCTATGAACTTTCCACCCTCCTCAAATACAGCTATTCTCATTGAGGCAAGAGTAGGTAGAACCACCTATAAAAGAGGGGAAAACGACAGTAAAATGATTTATTTAAACCCGCATGCTGTATGTGACAATTCTGAGTGAGGTGCTCTACCTTTTTAAAGACGATCGGCTCTTCATCCCAAACAGGGTTGATGGCGTTGTTTTGGGACGTCTTTGTTTTGAATGCTTTCCGTCTCGTGTCAACTGGGAGCCCAAACATGTCAATCTCCACATACACCCCTACTTTCTTGTCAGTAAGGAACTGTCCTGATATGATCTGATTGGTCAAAACAGTAATAACTGCATTCACAATATAATATAATATAATATAATATAATATAATATAATATAATATAATATAATATAATATAATATAATATAATATAATATAATATAATATAATATAATACATATATATCTGTTACCTGGTTACATGAAATATATTGATGTCAAGCCTGATGAGTCACTTTTATTGAGTCTATCTATGATCATGTAACCAGGACCTTGATTATTCAGTACACATGTGCAGTACAGGTTTCCTGCCGCTACTTAGTTCTTTGTCCTGTGTTCTTTCAACACAGGTTTACAATAATCCAAATACAGACATTTGCACAATATATTTAATAATTCACAACAAGAAAGAACAGAAATGAAGCTCCACACTCAATGACTTAGTGGTAGTTATGAGCCAGTGGTATTATTAACTGAAAAGCTTGAACTGCACAATTTACAGCCAGAATAAGAAATAAGGTATTTTTGCTAATCTCTCACTATATAGATAATATTGGAATAATTATGCATGCTTGTGTTTTGATAGCTTCCCACTCCCACTTCTAAAAGGACACAGTACCCCTATTTTCTGATTATGTTATGGTCTGGGACTTAAGCCTAACATCAAGTTTTTTGGATAATACACTAGTAAAACTTTTAAAACAGAAACGATCAATATCAGTAATAACTTTTCAGTAGTTTAATAAATTGCAGTAGTTGTGTTGGTATAGGTGTTCAGTATTTTGTAGTAAGAAGTGCTGCTTACAATATGCAAAAAATTAAATAAAAATGTAGCCATTTACTAGTCATTTTATGATATTCCAAAAGGGACCTCATATGCACTAAACAGAATTCACAAACATTTACTTGCAGTGTGAAGCCAGTCAATAGGACACAAACCTTTATTGATAAAGTATTGGCTACAATCCCATCCACAGTGCTTTCTGTGAAGGGGTCAAAGTGCTTATCTGGTCGCCTCATGAACTCAGGTTTAAGCCTGTAGCCACTCTTCCCATTATACTCATACATGCCCAAGTTCAGCTGCATGGACAGATCTAGTAAAGCAAAAGAAGACACAAAGAACATTCATACAGATGTATTTTCAGTTTTTCAACTACAATGAAATGAAGTCCCCTTCTTGGATCTAAACCTTGTTGTGGCGAAGGGGCTGGGGAAGTAGGGGCGTGGTTGAGCGTCAGCTGCGGACAGAGAGGAGGCGGGTTGAACCGGCAGGTGATGTATAATGATACTCATGTGTTTTCTGATCAAGGTGAGTTTACATATGTGTGCTTTGTTGTTGTTGTTTTTCAAGAGAATACTGTGAATGAGAGAGCAAGAGTTGGGCTGAACTGTTTGTGCTTGTGTGTGTTCATGACAATGGAAGCACTGAAAAGCATTTGTAGAGAAAGAAAAGGGAAAAGAGGGAAGCATGGAGCTCCATAAAAAAGAACCCTGTCTCACAAGTCCTCCTTCCCACATATGCACTAGGTGCTACAGTGGCACAGAAACCCAGGAGGAGGTAGAACCTTTGGTTACTGGAACCCACCCCAGGATCCAGGCATTAGGGGTGGTTGGTTTCCAAATAATGATCACAGAAGGCTTTCCTGATTCAAGCTCTGCAGAGTAAATGTGGGGGAGTGTTGACCTCTTTATTCTGGAACAGAAGATCAGCTCTTCACTGTGGTCTTTGCACATTTTTTTGAGGGGGCGTGAAGTATGCTAAACCAGTCTACATGTTTTTTTTTGGATATGGAGAGAGCCTATGATCATGTGCCACAACAGTTTGTTGTGGGAGGTATTTCGATCCTCACTTCATGCAGTCTGATCTTGTCTGGTTAAAGTGATAGTTTTGTCCGCATCCTTGGCATTAAGTCAAAACTATTTACATTGGGTGCCATGCTCCTTCAAGGGTGTGTCTTGTCTCCATTCCTTTTTGCCATTTCATGGACAAAATATCACTACGTAGTTATGGTTTGATAGGTGTCCAGTATCAGGGAGAAGAAGTAGCATCCCTGTTATTTTACAGGTGATGTTGATGTCTTGGCACTATCAGATGTAGACCACCAACACCCACTTGAATCCTGCTGAGTGTAAAGCAGCTGGGATCTCCTAGTCTGAGAGCATGGTTCGCTCCTAGAAAAGGGTGGTATGTTCCTGTTAGGTGAGATGAGAGATATTGCCCCTGGTGGATGACTAGAAGTACCATTGGGTTTTATTCACAACTGAAGTTCTATGCTTAAAAGTCAATCTATGTTCATATCCTCACCCAAGATCATGAGCTGTGGCTAATGACCAACAGAATATAGTCAGGAGCTGCAAGTGGTATTAAATGAGGTTCTTCCTTAGAGTTACTGGGCTTACTCTCCATGATAGATTAAGATGCTCCACAAGCCGAGAAAGTCTTGAAGTAAAGCTGCTGCTCCTCCAAACCAAGAGGAGCCAGATGATGTGATTCAGGCATAATAAGGATAGCCCAGGATAAGTCAGATCCTGCTAAAACTGTACCTGCTGGAAAGATTATATCTCACATCTGGTTTGGAACATTTAGGGACCCCCTAGGAGGAGCTGGAATCTGTGGCTAGGGATAGGAAGTCTGGGTTGACCTTCTCAATGTGTTGCTATCTCAGCCCCAACCAGGAAAATTAATGACATGATGTTCATATACAGAGGATGACTTAAGAAATAGATTGCTTTTACCTATTGTCTGAAAGTTTAGTGCCACCAGCTGGCAGCCTGCGTTCCAGAACACCTGAGGCATGTAGTTGGACGAGTCAACTCGAGTGCCCTTGGGGTAGATTCTACTGAGCTGAAGCTTGTTGTATCTTAGAGAATTTGGTTAAGAATATAAAGTAATTCTTATAACAGTTACAAACTCCTCAATGTACAGTAAAGAGATTATTAGCCTAAACATTTACAGTATAAGACAGGGTAATATTCAATGGAAGGAACATGATCATCTATAATTATAACTGATTACTATAGTTCTGACTATACTCACATACCTGCTTATTTGGGCCAAAATTTGTGTATAAAAATTAGATAGCTATCCTCATTCCTCACCATGTTTATTCAGATACCATGTGGGTTACAGTAGGATAGAACAAAAGTGGCAGTAACTTTTAACTGCAGGATTTATTAAACAGAAAAGATACTCCACAAACTCCACAGGAGTCTTGGTGAGCTGCTCCAGGGCCTTTGTCTCCACAAATGATGACATTTGATAACTGCGGTTGACCTCTGTCAACACAATGATGGAAAAGGCATCAGCGAGTACATCATAGTAGCAAATTAGGCCAAATGAATGGGCCCGACATTACAAGCAATTCTACTCACTTTTTGAAGTCTCAAAGGAGTGGAACTTAGTGGGTTGGATGTAATTAACTAGAGTCGACATTTCTTCAGTTGCAAAAGCCTCACATCCCGCTGTGCCCTGTAGAGAATTCATATACAAACATATCAGCTGGTAAATTGTCAGACTTGCTATAAATGTGATAAATAAGCTCACTTACCTCATCCATTGACTTCTTACAGTCATCATCATCATCGTCTTCATCTTCATCATCATCTGCCTCCACCTCTGCTGAAGCTAATGAACAACAGTAAATAGGGTTTTAGAACAAGAAAACATTACAGACTTAAGCTTAATGCCTGGTTCAAACTTCTGTGAGTGCATATCTGCGAGCACATAAGGGCATCATGTGTAGACACTCACATGTATGTCATACTTGCATGCAACTTGAACACGTGCAATGTGGAAGCGGGCAATGAAAACTGTTGGCTATGTATTGATTAAAATTACTAATGAACCCAGGTGGCTTCATAAACATTCATACAGTCAATGGTAAGAAATTATAGCTTTGTTTACTAATGAGAGTGCCTGAAACTACTGTAATATTAGTGGAATTGTGTTATGCATTGATCAGTAAATAGACACCATGTCTAAAATGTCCAAGTTTAATTCATGCACCTTCACACCTGCAAAATTTATATCACTTTATATCACAGTGTGTACCTCCTAAAGTTGAAATTAAGCCACCGATAGTTAATATATACACCACTGGTAATAGCATAGTATGTCAAGCTATAAAAGCAATAGCATTGCATTAGCATAGTTATCTCTATACTTTACAACCCACCAGATGGCACTACAAGGATAACAAATAGGGACAAAAAACATTTGCACCTGAAACAGGTGGTGATTTAATGTAAAACAGTCTTCAGCATTCTTTTCTTCATCCTAACGCTTTAGAAAAAAAGACTAAACCTTTAACGCCATGTTGAGTTTACCTGCAGGCCCAGCGCTGGGGGAGGATGGCTCAAACACACTGGAGGAGTCACTGTTGGTGTTTGAGGCTTGCTCTGACAGCTTCTTCTTTGTGCTCCCATCGGGTGGTTTGGGGTGAGACTTTTTGTTCTTGATGAGGATCTTCCCTATGAGTTCCTGTGGACTAGGCAGTGGAATTCCTGACTCGAGCTAAAAAATACACAGAATAAACTATTTCCTTACATTCTGTCCTTATTGTAGACTTTGTGCATGAATGTAATAGTGTGAAAAGGATCTTGAACACCAAGGTACAAACCGGATATTTCTCAAGTGGCTCAGTTAAAAGGGCATCTCCAAAAATCGATCTGCAATATTCTGCCATCTTGGCTTGTTGTTTTGGACTGTAATTACAAGCACAATAATATTTTTTGATTAAAAAATAATAATATATAATTTTCAAAGGTAGGAATGTATTTTATCAGCCAAGCAATGCAATAGGTTTTTACAAAATGGTGCTACTTTAACAGGTGTCATAATGAGCTGACAATTTATGCCACATTTTCTTGTATACAGCAAGAAAAGGAACAGCAACAGTGTGTGGCATTTCAAGAGGGACAAGTGAAAACAAATTGTGCATTACAGACTATGCTATAATCATTCTACTCCTTGTTGCCATAGTTGCACTCAGCTTTTGTGTGTGCAGAACATTGGCACTCCAAGGCCAAAGGTAAGAGAGGCTTGTCACATGCAGGCAGTGTGGTGTTTTCACTCACGAGTCCACATGATTCTCAAAGGACAGGATGATGGGAAAAGGAGACGTTTTAAAAGCACATTCGGCAATAGCCTCGATCACTTCCTGAAAGAGGAATAGATTGAATATGAATAGGTTTTAGAGGGGAAAATATAATCATTGAATGAGACGAAAAATCTAACACACTTAAATTCTATCCAAATGCAGTTCATTTCAGATTGATAAACTCATTTAGCATTGCAATTGCATTAACAGAAGTATTCAGTTAATAGGATGCCACCGAGTTAAAGGCCCTCTGGGGTAAAACCAATAGAAAACCGGTTGCACCTGGATCAGCTTAAGATGTATCTAAGTAACAGTTCAAAGTTTATTGTGTCTACGGCATGAATTACCTTAAAGGAGATCTCAGAGGTCATGGTGAAGCCATGGGTGATAACAGGTTCCTCTTCAGCTGTCCGGCCTTTCCAGCAGTCCAGTTCCACACAGCGACAGCCAGACAGCAGAACCTGCCTGTACATCTCCACTGAAGAGTTTCCTGCTAGCTGCCCCGCTGGAAAATACATATGTACACACACAGTCATATTGTACACACACACTGAGCATTTCTTGTACGACTACCAAATATATTTTTTGAGCCTGGCGAACCCCAAGCCAGACAAGAGACAGTGGCTAGGGTACATGCAGTCCCAGCTTGCTGGCCAAGACCGCCAGTGGGTGGAGAGTCTGGCCAGTACAGAATACAGTGGACTTAACAATGTAACTCAGTTTGTGGGACTATTGATAAAAGTTTGGGAGTCCAGAGTACACCCCCAATCTGGATGATGTTTTGGGGGGAACCAGCGAGCCTGATCTGCCATTCACCACCTATTATGAGCAGCGGCCTCCACAGCCATAACTCCAGCCTGAGACCTATGAGGTGGTCTCCCGTGCAGAGCTCCTTACAGATGTCAACATGGCGACCTAAGATCCAGAGCTCTATCCTGAGAAACACGAGGTGGTCTCACCTGCAGAGCTTTGCCAGAGGTCAACGTGGCAACTTCATCTCCAGAGCTCCAGCCAGAGGTCAACGTGGGGACCTCATCTCCAGAGCTCCAGTCTGAGACCCATGAGGGGTTTCATCTGCTGAGCTTCAGCAGGAGGTCGACAAGGTGAAATCCCACGCCAAGTTCCTGTTTGAGGTAGACAAGATGACCTCCCATGCAATGTTCCTACCTGAAGTCAACGAGGCAACCTCTCAAGACATGTTCCAGTTGGAGGCCGATGAGGCAACCTCCCAAGCCAAGTTCCTGTTGGAGGTCGACAAGACGACCTCCCAAGCCATGTGTAAGATCTTTCTCCACCCTCCCTCCCCAACTGTATATCTCATTCAGCCTGCAGTGTCTATGGACAATGTCGCTCAGCCTCCCTGCTCAACTGAGAACATTGCTCTTCCTCCCATTATGGCCAAGAGCTCAGCTTTGTTTCCCTGCTCTACCTTGGACCTCATTATGCCAGGCTTCTCTATGGATGTCGCTCCGCCTTCCCACTTGGCTGAGGATGTCACTCTGCCATCCTGCTCTGCTGAGGACATTGTTCTGCCTCCATGTTCTCCTGAAAACACTGCTCTTTTTCTCTGCTTTGTACCATATGTCGATACCCCTTCTTGCTCCGTGGAAGACATCGCTCCCCCTTCTTGCTCCGTGGAGGACATCACTCTCCCTTCTTGCTCAGCGGAGGACATATGGGCCCTCATCACATCTGGGCCCTCTGGGCTCGTGGAAAACTTTGCTCCCCCCTCTGGCCTGGCGGAAAACTTCACTTCCCCCTTTGGCCTCACTGCAGGACAAGCCTCCCACTTTGGCCTCACGGTGAGCGTCTCCTCCCCCTCTAGCTGCATGATGAATGTCGATCACTCCTCTGGCTCCACCTTGAGCTTTGTTCCCTCTTCTAGTGGTGTAGTAACCATTGCTCCATGCTCAAGAAAGGCAGACAAGACGGCACACCAATTCAAGCCCCCATCTGAAGCTGTTGTTTCTGTCATGTCACGGCAAATTAGGGATTCCATTTCCCAGAATTCACCGCAAATTACAAACATGGCTGATGACTACAACTCCCAAAAGTACACACAGACATGTCACCCTCACCTGAGGACTAATCACACACACCTGTTCCCAATCACACTCACAATCACACCACACTATATAAAAGAATGTTCAATCACTGTTTTGCAAAGTGATATGCTCAGTTGCTATTGTCTCTGTCATTTACCAAGCCTTGCTATTGTGTTGTTATTCTGGTTATGATTCTGCTTTACCCTTGACATTGATTTTTGCCTTTCATGCTCTAGCCTGTTTACCTGATCGCCTGACCTCTGACTGTCTTTGTTGTTGTTTTTGCCTTGCCTTCTGGATTATATGCTCTTCAATAAAGTTCTTAACTAAGGTTGACTCTGTCCAAAACCTCATTACATGACAAAGTATCATTCACATGAGCTAAATAACATTTTTTTTCTGTTTGCCTTAATAAATATACAATTTGGGGTGTTTTCACCTAAAGTGGAAAATGCATGGCAGAATCTAAACAAATAAGCTAATTTAGCACCATGTTTACCTCAAACCTCCAAGGTTAAGGGTTCAATTCCCACTGCAGCGCTGTGTGTATGGTGTTTGCATGTTCTCCCCATGCTTCGGGGGTTTCCTCCGGGTACAGCGGTTTCCTCCCCAGTCCAAATGCATGCATTGTAGACTGATTGGCATGTCCAAAAATTGCCCCCCCCACCCCCCGCCTTGTGCCCAATGCTCCCTGGGATAGGTTCCCCGTGACCCAGGTAAGCATAAGCAGTACCGAAAATGGATGGATGGAAAACCATTGTTTTAAAGTTTAAGATTTCTCTAAATTATGTCTTAGTAGATCAAAAGTATTATGTATTCTGACTTATTACAACTATATTTCCAACTTACTATTACTGTGGTAAATTGCACCTCTGATGCAAACAGTTTTTGAAAATAATTCTTTACTTAATAATTTAGGAATAGAATAGTCATGGTTACACTTGTTCACAACTATTTTGTCTTCAATTGCTATTTTATACAGTTTTTCAAAACATCTTACTGCCTAAACGTAATATATAAAGCGTATCATTTAAACATGACTTCTTTCCCATAATTTACGCATATCCATTTTTATAAATAACTGTCACTGCCCCTTTATTTGTCATTATTGTAAATCAGGGCCTAAATGTCTTGGAATAAGGTAGATTGATTTCATAATGTACAATGTGAAACTGAATCCTGCTATATTTTTTTAAATGATTAAATAATAAAGTGCTTCAAAAATTCAACTTAAAGAATGCATTTTATCCATTACTCTACAGTTCTTCTAGTCCATCCATTTTCTATACTTCTTATCCTACACAGGGTCGTGGGGAGGCTGGAGCCTATCCCAGGGAACTCGGGCCACAAGACAGGGTGCAACCCATCGCAATGCACCAAAAACCTTCACACACTATGAACAATTTGGAAATGCCAATCATGTCTTTGGAGTCTGGGAGGAAACCCCTAAAGCACAGGGAGAACATGCAAACTCTACACACACTGGGCGAAGGTGGTAATTGAACCCCCAAGGCAAACTTGCTAACCAATAAGTCACCGTGCCCTTAATTGGCACAATTTCAGGTTAGAAATATTTGTATTATTGTTTTCTAAGAACCATTTTTTTTCCTCTAGCAAAAATTTTCAACCTAGACAGAAAATAGGATTAAATGTGCATGGACAGTGTCTGTAGAAATCAAAGCCTACTTTGTGGACTGAGCTTAAGAGCAAACATACCTGTGAGATAGGTGTTATGAGAGGAGTTGATGAAGTAGTGTGAAAGAGGGAAGGTCATGTCTTCACTCTGGTCCAGTTTCTCAGGAGGTAGTACACCATTCTCATCACTAATCAAATATCTGGTGAATCCGTCGATTGAAATCTGCCCTGTAACACAGTTTGGAAAATGTGCTTACTCTGTGTCCATAGGTTAAATTTAATATTTTCAGCAGCTCTCACAGAAATAACAATTCAACTTGTGATATGGCTGACATGACATGCCTGCTACAATATACCAGCAGTAAATCTGTTTCACATTGCTTTTACACCTAAAGTAACAACCTGTCTCATCAGTGAAATTAATGCAGGAATTGCAAACAATCATCAAATTAAACATGAACTGTAAGATCCACAATCCCTAAACAGAACATGTGCTTGTAGGGAACCCACTGGAAGACGGGTGTCCCCTGAGACAATTTCTCAGCTGTAGTTTACATTAATTAAGGTCATTCTTCATAGAGCTATAAAAGTAATTAACCAAAGTCCTTTTAAGGACAAGGAGGAATTACATATCAACATTACATGAAGAATTCCAGAGTAGTCTCAATGGGACTGCTGCTGTTATGTTACTGTGAGGCAAATAACTTTGGCTTCACAGGGCAGAAACATACCACCTTGCTCTCCCTGGAAAAAGGAGACAAGAGGATTTCAAAGACTGCAATTACTGCTCTCTGCTGAAAGTTAGCAATTGTCTTGTCAATGTGGAGAATAAGCCGAAAGTGTGCAATTCAGATAACATTTTTGGCTCCCTCTATTCACATTTACTTAAGGGTACAAAGATGTCACTGACGTCTGAATCGATGAAACTTTGGCAGAATGATACATAAAATCACCTTTGACACTTGGTAACATAGGGTCTACGGGGACAATGTCTCCTCTTACCATCCCTGTGACTAAACCAGAATTATGTATGGTCAAAGCACAATGTAAGTCTGGAAGTGACTTGTCTGGAAGACTCATATGCCCCATAACCATTTCCCTTGCCTGTCTCAGAGCGTGGGCTGAGAGAATAGCTCATAATCTATATGACAGCGAGGTGTTATGGTAGCTCTGCAAGGTAAAGAGCTTGATGATCACTCTCATCTATCCTCATCCAGTCTCTCTGGGCTAAACATGTCAAATCAATCAGCTGTCACGAGCTAACTGCCTCTCTCATACAATCATGCCAGTGATCGGATCCCCTGGCTCTGTACTGGATTATATAAATAAACTGGCTCAGCCGCAGTGTCGGAAGGCATGTTCGAGTGGATCTCAGGAGTCACTGTTGCTATGGCAATGAAACGAAAGGAAAGGTAGAGAAAATGTTTTGTGCACCGGAAAGAAAAAATGTATTTAATATTACATAATTTGCAATTCAAAGCTACATAGAGGATTCAAAGACAGTGAACTATTCTTGAGGAAGAACAAATGACTACGAAGTGCTATTGTGTGGATGCCAATCACATGACAGAGCTATGCACTACTGTGGGTTTGAGTTGCAAATGAAGCAATCTGACAAAGGGAAAGATGTGGATGGAATAAATTCATTTGGTAAAAAGCATAGCAGCTAAGAACAGCATAGAATAGCCCAGTATATTGTCTAGTATAGCACAATATACAGTAGTGTACTATACTACACAATAGTAGTAAAGTGATAAGTTTCAGGCATGTTCTCTGTGTCTCAATTCTGAAGGTTTCTAGTTTGCATCACAGTGCACCAGAACCAAATTGTTTTGTGTTCGTGGAATGTGTTGTTTTTAGCATTCCTTATCACCCCGCCTTTTGTCCTCACTCACTCTTTCTCTCTCGGTTCTTCTTCTTCTCTTATTATCTGTTAGACTAGATGTCTTATAGTTCTTATGTCACTCGAACATATGTAATGGATGTTTTGATTTGATCTGTGACCTGTTCCAATTGACATGTATCATTCTTCTGCAATATTTCTGTGTGTATATATACTATGCTTTCTGTATCATTAAACTAAGAAGCTCTCACTGAACAATGGTATCGGAGTGACTTTTTCCTGGGCCCAGATGAGAGGAAATCAGCCAGTGCAGTGTCCAAATTCTGGTTCTGTGACTGGTATCGGACAAAGAACTTAATATATAGTATAGTATAAAATAGTATAGTATGGTATAGTATGGTATAGTGTATGCTCTTAGAATTTTTGGAACGGTTATTTGCTGTCCCTCTGGGGGAGAACACTTTTTCAATTAACTCTTGAAAAACCCCTTTTCTAGTACTTGTTTGTAATTTGTCATGGTTTGGATTAAACTCATACAATTTAATTCAGTTTGGCTTATAACTATGACTCCAGTGAACTTGCAAAAACCGTTCCGATCTTGCTTCTGAATGAAAATGTGTACCATTACTAAACACGTCCTTTACAATAATACATTTATAAAATACAGATGCTACCGGTTATTTTGTGGATATGGATAACATTAGTAAATTCACTAATGCCAAACATCATTGAAAATAATTAGTACTTATAGCATACAGTAAATAATTATGGTTTGAATCAATGTAACTACTGAACTTTGATTACACGTGACATTTTCCAAATCAATATGAATGGATTTTTTTTTTGTACCGTTACACCTTGTTGCCTGTGGAAAAGGGGTAGGACTGTAAAAGTGAGCCAGTAGGAGTTCAATAAAGTTTGATAAATCATTTGTTATGTGAATTTAAGCAAGAACAAACAAGGTACTCGTTCCATAATCTGTGTAAAATCACTTCAATTATACCAATGTGTTATGAAACTGAACAGGGATTTTAATTAAGCAGTAAGTAGATGTACATAGATAGGAATATTATTACAGTTATTGTTGTACTTAAACTACAGTCTATTATGGCTAGGAATGGTCATGTCAGTTATTGACTACAAATCAATAAAGCATCTGACATCTTCTGAGTGGAACTGTAGTGAGCATGATTTCACCTCCACAACAGGTGATACAGATGCTCAGCTTTGCCCAATCTGCTAGGTGTCAGTATAGAGCAGTAAAAGAACTATGTAGTAGGTGGGGCATGTTTTAGCATGGGTCTGCACTGGGAAGGAGGTGCTTTAGGTATAATATAGAGGGGTAATGGCCTGTGATTCTTAACTATCAGTAACCAGTCAGCTGTGCATATAACTATGACAATTCTGATGGTGGTTGATCATGATCTCTACCAGTGTAGCATCCTAAATCCCCTAGCAAAACAAAGGCAACCCACTAGTTACATTTTATGAGCCCCTGATGGTTTCCTGGACACCACTTTTTTTGTAACAATAGTAGACCAGTATAATGGCAACATGAACTTTTAAGAACATTTTGAACAGTGCTTCAAAACTCATACTGCCCTAAAGTTTTCAAGAACTATATAACACAGTCTGCTAAGAAGTCTGACTTTAGTAGCATCGCTCATGGCTACCTGTCATCCCTGGACAGTCTAGGCTTATGTGACATGACAGCACATCAACCAGCTGAAGGAATCAATGGACAGCTGAGACAGTCTGAACATGCGGGCTGAAGACCATGAGTTTTAAAAACTGACCTTTTTGTATCATGCCTGGGTTGGGCTCAAATTTCTCCATAAGGAGCAGTGTTTGTTCTGTCTTCAGTGGAGGGTACAGGATTTCATTCAGACGAGGATCCCGCTGCTTGTTGTTAATGAACTCAGTCATCTGCTCCATGTTTATATAGTTCTTGCCTTTAGCTCCTCTATAAATCAGATATTGGGGAGAGTTTTCTTTGCAGAAATATGGTCCTACATAAAGCTTACTCAAAATTCAAACACACAATAGAAATATATAACAGAAAACTATTTCACCCTGGAATTTAACACAAAATTACTTACAGGTCTGCAAAGATTTGGTTGATTTCAGGTCGGGGACAGAGATTGGCAATGAACGATTTGTAAATCTCAGGAGTTAGGTCCTCCAGAGGAATGGAATCGTTCTGTATGAATAGAGACTGTCAATCAATAGGTGGTCAATAGTTACACATTTATCCTAACATCCTCATTATCTTTGTTATCCCTGAGCAGGATCTAACGGCCTGAGAGTGGTCAAATTCATCAAATATTCAAACCAATTTCAGTTGCCAGGTAGTTGGATGCACATTACAAATCAGCAGGCTACCAAAAAACTTCTAAATAGTATAGTATTAATAATGGTATTTTTTTCCTAGAGAAAAAAAAACCCACACACAACGCACTTACACCTCTACTCTGTGCACTTTACTTCCTCTGGTATTCAATTAATGGATCTTGTATAGTAGCACTACTTGTATTGTTCCCTGCTTGATATATCGCTTTGCTTATTTGTAAGTCGCTTTGGATAAAAGCGTCTGCCAAGTGAATAAATGTAAATGTAAATGTATCAAAATCCACTTCTAAAGTTCAAGGGGAGCACCCACTTTGCTATGGAGTCAATATGGGTAATGTCATGGATTCTCCTTTGCATCAAAGTTTCCATGGCAAAAAAAGCCATGTGCTTGTGTTTTGGTTTCTGTTTAGTCTTATTTCTGTTCCTGTCATGTCATTGGTGTGTTACCCAATTGTGTCCACCTGTTCTGTGTTTCGTCCGTAATTAGTTCCTCCGTTTATACCATGCTGTTTCTTTGTTTCATTGTGAAGTCTTACTGTAAGCTGAGCCTTGTCTTCATGTTCTAGTTGCCCTTTCGGTTGACCTGTGTTTGTTTATTTGTCTCATGTTTCTTACTTCTATTACCTTGTATGGTTGAGTTCTGACCTCCGCTGTGGACGTTTACAGTACAACACTTTTTTAATTCACCCTACTTAAGCAAACGTGGAGTTTATGCACTTGTGTCCTGCCTCAAACCATTACAGGGACATTGTGCAAACGTTGTTGTTGACTTTGACATAATCAAATAAACAGTTGTGCAACTGAGGAAATGTCACCACATTGATTCAATGAATTGAGAGCTCCTCATCACCTTTAGATGTGGATTTCAATGGTATTCGACACAAATACTGAGGGACATGAGTTAAGCATCCATGAAAAATAGACGATGAGCTATTTGCTTTAATGACATACTGTCCAATATTAATAATGACTAAAAGCATCAGGATGCCCCTTGAATTAATCTCTGCTTTCTCTGCAGACAATCCAGCAGACTTTATATCTGCAGACTTTATATCAACTGGATCATTCAAACAAATCTAATAATAAACAAAGTTGTCCGTTTGCTATCATTAGTTCGTCTTGATTCTGATCAACTCAGTGTTGTCCATTTTGCACCAGTAAATATTTTAAATATGCAAATGAGGTAGAGGATCCAGGAGGCGGTGACAAAGCTCAAGGTCAATTAATGTTTTGTGGTCAAGAAAATGATGAGATCAAGGAGAAAAGAGATTAAAGACTCGTGCAGTGGATGACTCACAGAGGCACTACGGGGAATCTTTGCTCCAGTAACTAGTAGCCTTTTAACATCATGGAATAAACTGGGAGCATTTTTCTTAAGCCGAGACATTCTACCAAAAGCACTAATAACACTTACAAGATAAATATGCTTTCTGCATTGTTAGAGTGATGAGAACATAAAAAATATTTGTCTAGAGAGGAAGCTTGTGTTATATTAAAGTAGTAATGTGTACCTGTTTCAATGTAAATGGATTTATCATGCATTTCTAGGTAATACATTTTGATCTTTTAAAGCGCAGGCATTGCATGGCCATTAACTTACAATATGAAATACAGAGAGGTTGAAATCAGTCCCACCAGTATGCTTCTATGCAGTTATTGGTAAATACGATGGAATCACTTCCTGTTAGAATGTGAGCTCATGCTTTCTCTCAGTAGGATGCTGGAGTGATTAGCCAAACATATGCTTACCCTGCCTGATGGAAGATTACAGCTCTCCAGTGCTGTCTCTACGCGCTTCCTGTCAGCTGAAAACATGCGAAATATGCTGCACAAAAGACAAATTACAAACAGGTGATTCAAAGAAAGATTCCTTATCATTTAAACTTAAACTATGGAGATGGAATATATACTGTAAAAACCAGGCTGTGACTTACTTTTTCACAGGAATACGTCCTTCTTGATTTGGCTGCAGCTTAAGTCTTGTGTATCTGATTTGATGATTAACATGTTCAGTGAAAAATTCTTTTTAAATTTAATAATATATAATTATTCACACGATATTTAAAGTAAATCGAATGAGTAGATATTGACAATTGTATTTTGGTTTATTTATGTATTTTTGGTTTTAGTATTTTCACTGTTTATACTTTTAATTACTGTAAATGTAAATCTACATCTGTTTTGTTAATAGATTGATGTGTTTTGATGCCTTGACAGGAATGTACTTTGAAGTCATTTGGCGTGATGGTGCCCTAAGGCTAATGCTCAAGTGTGAAAAGCTCATGGCAACTGACATGTTTCATCCAAAGCCATGAGAGATAAATGAAGACAACATGAGACTATCTGCGGGTGCTTACGCTTTTTCCAGACTGGACTCTCGATTCATGTTCTGAGCCAGCAGGTTGGACGCCAGACTAAACAGATCATCTGCCCACTCCTTTACAGAGGACAAAAGACAATAATATAATACAGTCAAAACCCATATTTACACGTGTGTGAATATATATATGTGTGTGAATATATATATATATATATATATATATATATATATATATATATATATATATATATATATATATATATATATATATATATATATTCACACACGTGTAATATGGGTTTATAATATAATACAGTCAAAACCCATATTTAACGTGTGTGAATATATATATATATATATATATATATATATATATATATATATATATACATATATATATATACATATATATATATATACAAACATATATATATATATATATATATATATATATATATATATATATATATATATATATATATATATATATATATATATATATATATATATATATATATATATATATATATATATATATATATTTATTCACTGATGACACATGTAATTATTGTAATGATAGACCTTAGTCACTAGAATACCTTTGCCACTTCCTCTTGGAAGGCCATGAAGTTTAGATATGTAATGTTGACCATGTCTGGCCCTGTGACCACCGTCAGCATTTTGTTTTCTATCCGTCCCACCAGATTCCCAACATCAAGTAACTCTCGCAACTTGGCTTCCTAGTGAAAGATAAAAGTATGAGGTCTTTATGTCCTACCACATACAGTTAAATGAGCTGAAATAAAGTCATCATTAAGCTCAATAAGTGGTCATTTGCTGTTGATTGTAAGATATGAGAGCTGGATGTGTTGGCTAAAATAACACAAAACATATCAGATGCTGAATAAAGACACACTGAAGTGCCAACAGTGAAGTCTAACCCCCTTTTTTCTGGACTTTAAAAACATTCATCTGTAACAGACATGTGCCAATAAATGATCCCGTTATATGCTGCGATGCTCAATACACGCACTGTTGTTATTATGGACACTCCACATAACTAAGATCTATAATGACCTTTTCCATTAATTTGGCAGCTGTCATGGTGGACAGCATTTGCATGCTTCCAAGATAAAGCTACATCATTGGTTAGGCAATCTTTTAAGGTTGGTGTCACAAGCAGATCAATTATTCTGTTCACTGAGCCATATTCATGGAAACAAAAAAGGGCAGAACTCCACTATTAAAAAAAAAGAACTAGAACATGAGTCTATCCATCCATTCATCCATCCATCTACTGGAAGCTAAGAACCATTAGCTATCCAAATAACCATTAAGAAACCCTATTATTGAAAAAAAGTGTATTTTTATGACTATTCTGAATAAGGAGTATATACAAATATAAAATAGCTTACATTTCCCAGTTAATGTTTAATGTTTTGATAATTTTTTTATTAATTACTTTGCTCTAAGATTGCCAAACTTATATAGCAAAATGGTATCTTCATCGCAAAATGCAGCTAATTAATAGCACAACCTGACAGCCAGCACATAATAGTCCCTTTTTCACATTAGTTACCCACTCGTCTGGGAAGGCTTTACACTAGATTTTGGAACAAGGCTTTGAGGATGTGCGCAAGAGGCTACTTGTGGAACTTGTGGTTAAACCCATTATTTCTGCCCAAGGTCATATTAGCCAATTCTGTAAACCAATCAATTGACATTGCAGTGTTCCTTTCAAGGCATACTTGCAGAGCATTCTCTGTTGTGTCTAGTGCATTCCCTGTTGTATTACTCAGAGAGAACGACCATTTGATCCTCGGGTCATCATCTGTTGTGGGGTAAGGATAAGAGGGGCATTATCGCCAATGGTCGGGCTGGACTCCTGGCAATATTGACATAACACTCTATGAGAACCATCTCTTCCTTATGGGCATTACTTGTACTGTATGGGCATGCCACTCCAGGAATTCTGTGCTGCTGCTACCTAGGCTTCAGCATGCACATTCTCTAGGCTCTAGAAGGATATTGCCACTCCTAGGGATTTGAGTGTGACAATCATCTTCATACACATCTCCAGTGTGTCTTAACATTGGTCTGTTCCTCATGACTTTGCAGCATATGTAATCTAGGTGATTCTAACCACCCCTGCAGTTGGTGGGGTGAAATTGCACACTAGTATATGTAACTTTGTAACAAGGTTCTGTGTCAATTGGGAACAGTGACCCAGTGAAAACTTGGTTATAAGGAACCACTGTTTATTGCTTTGTATATTTTAATAAATGTATTATGATTTGTTATTAATGTTGGTTATTAAATTGATTTAATTCTTTCCAGGTTGTTCAAGGTTATTAAATCAAACAAAATATAAATTTTGAATTGTGTTTTGTTCTGGCCTGATATTTGACTCCTTGTCCCCCACTCAGCTTTTCCATCTGCAGTACGACATCACACTGGTCAACAGGTGTACTCAACCCTGCTACACTTGCATCAGCCATCATATAATTACAAAAAAATGACTAAATATATATAATTGAGGAAAAAAAGGTCCAGAGTACAGATAACTGAATATCTAGACAATATGGAAAATGTCTCACCATTCTACTTTGACAACAAATTGCAACAAATTACTTTGCCCTTTATCACAAATCCGCAAAAATGTACAATACTGTGCAAACGTTTTAGGCACATGCAAAGAAATGCTGTAGAGCAAAGATGCATTCAAAATACTTTAATTAAATGTTTCTACATTTTAAAAAAAACTTATAGAGCAATAAACAGTAGTAAATGAAACAAAGTCATTATTTGGTGTGACAAAAATAAAAAATCTAAAATAAAAATAATAGTCTCTGGTACAATTTGTGCAGTTTTATAAGGAAATGATCTGTAAGTTTTATTGAACTTCTCGCAGAACCAGAAACGGTTCTTCTGGAGACTTTGACTGTTGTACATGCTTCTTATTTTACTTATTTTTCATTATGTTTTTATCTGAAAAGTGGTCTCTTACATAATATGCTGCTTTCTTTACTGACATACATTTTTCTGTAACATTTAATTTTGTGTTAGAAAACTAATGTTTGGGAATTTAAAATGTTTTTGTATTGACTCAATAATGTAGAAGTCATAAAATAAAAATCTACAACACAGTTTGTACTTTTAAAAAAAAGGGTGCCTAAAACATTTTTACAGTACAGTACACTTTTATCAGCCCTTACATAGTTACTTACTGTACTACCATTATCATTGTGAAGAGGCTATAGCACTCTCCAAAATTACACAGTGAACATTTAGAAGGAGGTTAAATGATTCGATCCAATTTGCTACACAAGGCACCAGTGCAGTTCGGTCACAACGGTGGAGTTTGCTCCTACTCATCATGACTCAGAGCTCTGTTCTGGCCCATGTCGGCATCTTTGATATATTTGGACTTGGCACTCAGTCCAATTTTACACTTTAATCCAATGCACTTTGCTGAAAAATGGCTTGAGAGATTTCATTTCTTGGATTTCCCTGTTCAGTTCTAGTTCTTTATACACATTTGTTATTTTTATACTGTATCTTTCAGTATTAATAGTGCCCACACATTCTGAAGGGCTTTCTCCATGCACCGTGGAATGTTAAATGAGCAAAAAAAAAATCTAATTTATTTTAATGCCTGCTTGAACTATGCTGTCAGGTTAATGATTAGTCTGCCACACACAATCACTCTTTATTAACTGTCTGATTTCCTGTGTCTTAACTGATGAGCTTGCTTCCTATGCCTAGTCATCCTATTTCACTGTTCAAATCTAAATTGGAAGTCATATTTTGTCATTATAGAGATATCAAAGGTATATAGAAAAAGCAAGAGAGAAAAAACAACTATCTAAGCGCTCCATATCATGTCAAAAGTATTACAGAATCCATGAGATTTCATTAGAGGTGCTGAAGGGCTTTGGAGTGGGGGGTTTGATAAACTCTTCTAAGTAATGAAAGATGTGCCAGCATGCTTCAACTTTCTTGACATTTTAAGATGATGGCTCAGGATTAACATATTTTGTGGTTGAGAAAGGCTTCACATGTTTTGACCAAATGTTCTAGGTTAGAAGGAAATGAACTGCATTTAGAATTTGATACATGTAAATAATACAAAAAAAGAAATCTATTTGACAATTTATTCCATTTTTAGGATGTAATACTATTTTCAGTTACTTTTCATGTACATCTGATTATTTAAAAGAAATACTTATATTAAACTTAACCATGTTGTACTTATGCTTTCCACACATCAGAATATATAACATCTTTTTTCATTCAGTGGTGTTATACTCCAATCCCCTTCCCACCAACCTGGCCCACCACCCCCACACATAACAGATGTATGGTAACGATTAGTCTCCTCAAACATTCTCTCTCTCAGTTCTGTTCAAGTGAGAATGGCCTAAAATGCATATTCATTATACATGGCGC